>JANHFT010002015.1:60719-73275 GCA_032467955.1 Pseudoxenodon macrops
TTAATATATGTTTAATATTGTTACGACTGTCATTAAACAATTAAAACAATGGTCTCTTCTTTTTCATTAATGCAACGATTTAAAAAAATCCTGAGATATATACATATTAGGGCTACACACTTTTTGGAAATGTTTCTAAACAAAGGATCCAGATCTTGAACTTGCAGACACATGTATCAATCTACTGTTCACTAAAATGCATATGATTTTCCCCCACATTCCCTTATCCGAGAAAAATAGCACTGCTGCTTGAATAAATGCTTGAATGTGTTGGTTCCTTAAAGCAATAATATCTTTTTTCCAGATTTTTACAGAAGTTGCTGAGTTTGTATTTGTGCATGATCCCAGTCACTTCTGAATAATTCTGAAGCATCCAGAAGTTGCGAATGCTCCAACATTGGAGGTTTTTAAGAAGATGTTGGATAACCATTTGTCTGAAATAGTGTAGGGTTTCCTGCCTAAGCAGGGTGTTGGACTAGAAGACCTCCAAGGTCCTTTCCTGTTATTCTATTCTATCTTTGAAGCATGCTTAGGCTGATGAAAAATCAAGTGACTTAACAACAGTAACCACAGGAACTTATAATGCATGTATATTGTTATCCTACCCAAGCAGACCAGACAGGAAACATGACCAGATGGCTAACAGTACTTTATTGTAAAGTTATCTTAACAGAATCTTGCAAATCTCCCAGGGTCTCTTTTAAGTCCAAGAAGTTAGGGAGGCTTCCTTCTGAACAGGGGTAAAATCCAGCAGGTTCCGACAGGTTCTGGAGAACCGGTAGTGGAAATTTTGAGTAGTCCAGAGAACCAGCAAATACCACCTCTGGCTGGCCCGAGTGGGGTGGAATTGGAGATTTTGCAGCATCCTTCCCCTGCCACGCCCACCAAGCCACACCCAGAGAACCGCTAGTAAAAAAAATTGGATTTCACCACTACTTCTGAATCTCTTTCTTTGTCCATTATGTAGCTGGAGGCGATGCCCTCTCTTATCTGACCATTCCCTAAGCAGTATCTTACCTACATATGGTTATGGTTGATAAACAGAAAGTGTGACCTCATTTAATACAAACAATCATGGAAATAAATGAAGAAATGTAGTTAAGAATAGAAACTAAATGTCAGAGTTTATCACCATAATATTTTTATGCATTCCCTTTTTTGTATGTTTAAAATCAGAATTATATCTGTGACCTCCTACAAGATAAACATTATAAACTTCACATTGTTCTGCAGTATTTAAAAAAAAAACAATAACTGTTTAAATACTTCTTACTGAGTATGAATAAGGAATTGCAACATTCAGCTTTATCTTTTGCCTTACGGCGTTTGATCATCTTTTTTTGAAACGAATTTCCAACGTGTTCTTTTTATATCTATTCCAGTAAGAAGCCATGCATGTGAAGTAGACCAGCATGGAAGGCCAGGTAGATGTTCACACATCTGTTTGCTCAGCAGCAGTTATAAAAGCCGGACTTGTCGCTGCCGGATGGGCTTTGTCTTGGGAAGTGATGGCAGATCATGCAAAAGTATGTTTTCGGATATCAAACACTTTACCAGAAAGAATTTGTGTTCAGAGTAGAATAATCTATATTAAATAAAATAATTAATAATACCAGTTGCATGATCTAAATGTTAGCTGATGGAATGTGTTCAGCAGTATGTTCTTACCACATTAAACCAATCATCTTTTTGGGTTGGACTGGACCTTGTAGCAGCAGGGACATATTTATTTATTTCTTGTTATTCTTTCTCCTACAGGACAGTATTAACAAACCCTTCCCCAACTGTATTGACCATTTTGGAGTGTTATAGAAATCATGTTGACCCAGATCCAACCGCAGCATATTATTTGTATTAAAATATAATATTCAAATGTTTTTTTTAAGAAATTTCCTATCCTTGACATTTTGATGTTAGTTTAGTCCTGTGATAAGTTTGCATTTGTATCCTGATAGTTGTTGTGAACCTATACAAAAACTACCATAATGCAAGCTATATAGCCAAAATTTTATTTACAATTTTAACTAAATCCAAATATTTTTTTAAAAATTACGAAAAAGATTAAAGATTGATTACAAAGTTGTAATATGTTTAAGAAGAAAGTAATTGAATACATGTATTTATTTATACATATTCAGATAAAAAAGTATAGTCTATTACTTTGTGATATTTTGCTTTAGTTTTTGAATTTAAAAATGAAAATTAAATTGTGTCTTTGCTGAACTTTACAGTATTATTTACATGCTAATAGCAAACAATAGATCCATTTTTATACAGCTTTATACAAGTCAATTTTGCACTAACAATAGTCTATGTTCTTTTGGACTTTTGAAATATTAATTGGTATAAAAAGCAATGACCAATTAGATGTAATAGAAACAACTGTTTTAATTAAATTTAACAAATTTAATTGGTTTAATTGACCAATCATTCTTAGCTTAGATGCCTTCAGAATATATGAGATCTTAATTGTAGATGCTGAACTAAAAAAAAATGTTTTAGCGTTAAATAAAGCAGCTTTGGTTTTTAGTGTAAATAAATTATGAAAGATTTGTGATTTAAGTCTTTAATACTTTTTTTATATAGGACTAAAGAATGAATTGTTCCTGTTTTATGGGAAAGGACGTCCAGGCATCATACAAGGAATGGATCTAAATACCAAAATAGCTGATGAACATATGATCCCTATAGAAAATTTGGTCAATCCTCGAGCTTTGGATTATCATGCTGAAACCAATTACATATATTTTGCAGACACTACCAGTTTCTTGATAGGACGTCAAAAAGTTGATGGCTCTGGACGTGAAACAATCCTAAAGGATGGTAAGTAATGCATGGAAAGATTTCAATAGAATATTGGAAACTGAAAATTTCACTCAAGCCTTTTCAAGAAGAGGCATCAAGTTAAGTTTGCTTATTTATTTTAAAATAAACTCTGAAGTTTAAGATTTCGTATTTCATGACTGCAGGATAAACATAAAATTATCTGCTACAATATCCTATCTGCCAATAACTACTTCAGCTTCAACCACAACAATACACGAGTAAACAATAGATATAAACTTAAGGTAAACCACTCCAAACTCGATTGCAGAAAATACGACTTCAGCAACAGGGTGGTCAGTGCCTGGAATGCACTACCTGACTGTGGTTTCTTCCCCAAACCACCAAAACTTTAACCTTTGACTGTCTATTGTTGACCTCACCCCATTCCTAGGAGGTCTATAAGGGGCGTGCATAAGCACACCAACGTGCCTACTGTCCCTGTCCTAATGTCCCTTTTTGCTCATATCCATTTTATGTATTCATAATCATGTTTATGCTTTTATCTGTTATCTTATGTATGCTTGACAAATAAATAAATAAATAAAAATAAATAAATGAAATAATGTTTTGATTATGTATTACTAGGTAGCTGAGATTTAAAATAGTATGTATTTTTAACATATACCACCAATGGAGATAATTTCAGGATATCCTTAGCAGAAATGATATCTTGGTACTAACCAAAGGAAAGCCAATCAATTATTTAAACAGCTTCATCGATTTCAGAAGAAATTTCAAAGCCCACATGATACCATCAACATTCCTTCCTTCTTTTCCAGCTGTGAAAGAAAAGACAGAGGCCAGCAATTCTAAGGGCAGGGAGGTCAGTTATACCAACAACCAGCATCTGCTCAGGTTCAGTGCATGAAGCACAGGACAAAGAAGCTTTTGGAACCTGTCAAGGACAGGAGGAAGCAGAAATGCTGTGGGTTTAAGGGGGAACCAGTACTTTCAAAGAGTTAACTGTGCCACTCTAGTTTAAGATAAAGAATTTAATTTAGCCTTGCTATGTCAGGTTTCTGCCATATTCAAGCCAATTGACCCTATCTATCGTTGAATTCGGACATTCATAGCTTAGCCTGAGAAGAGAAAGTGCAGTACTAATGTTTTTTTCCTCAATATTTCTGTTTTATTACCATTTTCATTGCATTATCATAAAATAATTTCTCAATTGTGCCGAAGAAATATTACAAAACTATCATAAAACAAAGAAAATCAATATTTAATGGAAATTGAAATACTTCTGATTTAACAGTGAGTAGTATCAGATTTAATATCCCTACTGTGTTTCACTGAAAATAACACAGTCTTATATTTTTTTCCTCCAAAAGAGGGAGGCACCAGGTCTTTATTTACCTTAGGACCACCGCAGCCAGCCCACCCACACACTGACACCTGTTGCACTGCTGCCTGATTTCTTCTGTGTCCGCTTGCGACAGGAGGCCACGTGGCATGGCATGCCAGTGCCGCCACTTGTAGCAGGATGCCACGTGTTGTGTCATGATGGTGCTGCCATTCATCGCAGGAGGCCATATGGTGTGTTGCGCCAATGCTGCCGCTTGAGGCAGGATGCCACGTGGCTCATCACGCCGATGCTGGCGCTCGCATCAGGAGGGCACATGGCATGTTGTGCCAGTGCAGCCGCTCATGGCAGGGGGCCATGTGGTGTGGTCTGCCATTGTGCATGTGAGCAGTGGCACCAGCGCAGCATGCACATGGCATCCTGCCACAAGTGGCAACACTGGCATGATGCACCATGTAGCATCCTGCCACAAGTGGCAGCACAGGTGCAACATGTCTGGCTGCAAATGGCCGCAGAACAAGTGGGGCAACAGGTGTCGGGGTATTTATCCTTGGGGATAAACACCGAAACAGAAATTGAGCAACATGGTATATGCAGTACAATGCAGTGAGCCATGTGCAGATCTGTACCTTGGGGAAATGAAACAACCACTTCATAAACACATGGCACAACATAGGAGAACAAACCTAGCTTCAGCAATCCCTCTGCATTTCAAAGACAGAGGCTACTCTTTTGAAGACAACAACGTCCATATTTTGGACAGAGAGGACTGCTGGTTTGAAAGAGAAGTCAAAGAGACCATCTATGTCAAATTGAACAGCCCTCTGTCAACAGAGGGAGAAGGATACAACATCGTCTATCTCCAATCTACAACACAGTCCTTTCAACAGTTCCAAGAAGGCTCCACATCCATTTACATCACTCAGATGACCCTGATGACAGAGATAAACCCCAGGTGGCCTTAATGGCTTGCTGAAAGAATGCAAATAACCAGCTATCTGCAAGGAGTATAAATCCTTCAATTCCCCACCATCCAGTCAGTGCTGGAGTAGCTTCTTGGATGAGAAACTAAATGTCTTCAAAGAAAAAACAAAGTCCAATTACCTCTTGAAAAAAGCACCTTTGGGACAACGTTGACCTGGATGACTGAGAATCTCCAAAGACATCATGCCCTCTGGGATAAGATCTGGCCCCAACCTCCTATTATTCCATAAGACTTTTTTGCAAACTAGCATAGGGACTGATGAGGGAGTCCCACACTGGAGGTAGCTGCTAGATTGATAGCCACGTGTGTGTGTGTGTGTGTTTTCCAGGTGTATTTATAAAAGAAAAGACAGAAAACATGATCTCTGGAACTTAAAATATATTATTCACTTAGCTTTCATTAGCCTTTGCTAACATCATCAGAGTGTAAAAACCACCATTGAAGAGATATTCGCCTTTATGCATCAAATTGATCAGTGATGCATAAAGGTGAATATCTCTTCAATGGTGGTTTTTACACTCTGACGATGTTAGCAGAGGGTAACAAAAGGTAAGTGAATAATATATTTTAAGTTCCAGAGATCGTGTTGTCTGTCTTTTCTTTTATATATACTGTATGTATGTGTGTTTCCCTTTATTTTCTTTTTCCTTGGTTGTTTTATTGTTCTATTTTATTTTTGCTTTGTTTAAACTTCCTTTTATTTCTTTGTTTCTTTTATTGCAAACTAAATTGAAAGTCATTCTAAACTATTTATGATTTAGTAATTGGCTGTGATAATCATTTGGGAATACTTTATCAAATACCCAGGGAAAGGAATAATTGTTGCATTTGTTGTGTGTATGTGGTTTCCACCCTTCCCTTGTAATATATAAAAATAAAATTTTGGGGAATTTTGCACTCCCAGTTCACGCTCAACAACTTTGTCAAGATAGATTTTCTTCTATATTCCTTAATATGGTTATTTCATATGGAGAATAAGAATTATTCCTCTTATTGCAGTACTTCTTAAATCATTTATATTCTCTTACTAAGTAGATCTAAAATGTTTCCTTAGTTTTTAACTGTAATGTTACAGTGCATCACTTCTTTCCTTCTTTAAAACCTATAGGAATGTGTCCTTGGTTATGATGGAATACTAGGAAAGCAATTGTGTGCAATGAGTGAGAAATATGAAGTTTCAATATGTAATTTGGTTTTAGCACAATGTTGCACAGTCTATACATTTTTCTTTGAAAGTTCAAAAACAAAACAAATTAATCATCCATGTTGGAAAGTGGGCTGGTTTTCTGCTAAATAACATTGCAGTACCTAACATGTTTAATTACTCTTGAAAATGTCATCCTTGATGCTACTCAATAAAAAAATATAGAAACAAATGAAAATAGAATATTTTAATTGGAAATGCTTGATAAACTGTTACATATTCTAAAAAGCTGTTCTTCTAAAGATCTTCATGTGTTCCCTGTCTTGCTTAGTTTTTTAATATAGCTACACACACACACAATATACACATACATACACATACTCACATATATGTAACATTTTAGATAAGCTAAACATGGATTTATTCCCCAACAGATATGATCAATGTAAATATTTGCACTAACATGGTATTATCCATCAAATACTGTTAATTTAGTTACCATAAGCTTTCATTCATTTATAATGCATATGTTCTGGCACTGTTATTATTTTATTGCAAGGATATTTTTTATCATGATAAAAGAAATTAGTAAGACATCATTAATGATTCTCCATTGCCTTTAGATAGGCTATGTCAGAAAAGTATTTGAACCATTCTTCAACTACCTTAAACTCATGAAAGAAAAGGCTGGATATAAATCAAATAAATAAATGTTGAAAAAACATAGCATTGCAATCCACACCATTCCAGAAAATTATCAACATTACAACTTGGTTCCGTTAAAACGAATTGTTCTAGATTCTGTCAATGCTGTCATTAACCCCTTTCACTTTCATATATTTCTTGCTTCAAAGGCTTGACCCTTGATTCATACTGCAGGCAATAAGGTCAAAGCTATTTGTACCTTATAACTGGTCACTTTAAATATTCAGTATCATGAATATTATGATTTTAGTCAGATTAAGATTATAGTCACTATTTGTTTAGGCTTTTACAAAGGATGTATTAGCTTTATCTTGACCATTTTGTGAAATGCGACAGCAATTATAATTATAAATAACTATGATTATGATTATACAAATAACTTGAATTATATTGAGAATACTAGTGAAGAACCTAATATTATACACACTCATGTGCATACACATGGACACCAAATTATATTTATATATATATTGCTTGTTTACACAGATCTCGATAATGTAGAAGGCATTGCAATAGACTGGATTGGAAATAATTTGTTTTGGACAAATGATGGTTACAGGAAAACAATTAATGTTGCCAGGCTAGAGAAAGCTTCTCAGAGTCGTAAAACTCTACTGGAAGGTGGCATGTCTCACCCACGAGGAATTGTGGTGGATCCTGTTAATGGGTATGAAAACTTTCTATCTTAAATAACAGTTTATCTATTTGGAAATGCACTAGGAAGATTCACAAGTTATTTACAAAAGTTGGCTACGGTCATTTGTCATTTGTTTATACAGTAACCAGATTTGACTCAATATTGTGTGTGTGTGCGCGTGCGCGCGTGCGTGTGTGAAATGAAATGAAATGAAATAGAAAGGATTAAATTTATAGTTATAACTGGACAATCCCAGACCTATTGTGTCATCATTTCAGAGATATTTTCATACTCAAACAGAGAAATGGAATGACCGTGGGCATACAAAAAAGCAGTGGCAGCAGGAAGGACTTATGACTTCCTGCCTTCTTTCCCACTGACTTTCTTTGTAAGAAGTCAGAAAGCATTGAAGTGATGATGATGTGACTGCGCTAACCATGGCAGAATGGCAGCACTGAAGCAATATTGTCAAATACCAATCTTGTAGGAGTCATGGGTTTAGATTTTGGATGCATTTAGTTAATTAACTCATTTGAGGTACATTGAAATTGTTGCCTCATGAAGGACCATCTCACCCAATTGAAGGTTAGAAACAATAAAATAGACATACAAATTTTGTTAGTATGTAGATATCAAAGTAAGTGTAAGCCTTGCATCTGAATAGAAAAATCAAATGCATAAGCATAGGATTTGGGAGATAGTACATGGGATTTTATGTAGTGCTCATCCTTTATGGATTATTTAGAGATGATTATTGCGCTTTCAGTTCAACAGGGGCATGTAATCAAAGTAACCCAGAAGAATATCAGTTGTATGAACCAAAATAATATATTATAAATGTCTATTTACCAATATTCATTGAGATGCATGACTTTTTTGAATTGGATCCTCTGAACAGATTTAACCCTAAAAAGAAGATCATTAACAGAATGAGGTGAGGGAACTGTTTTCTTCAATGCCCTTGAAATTCCTTGTCCCACTCAAAGGGACTTTATAAATGTTCTAGAGCTCTGGAGAGAGAAGTCACTTGCCAAATTCACTTCCCAATTTTTCTCCATTGGAATCATTTTGCTGAATGGAAGTTTTGTTCATGTGTTCACCAAAAAGTGGATCAGCTATATATCAGCTTCTAATTAATAGCAAAGCAAATAGGTGCCCAAAGCTGCCTTGGACTGTGAGATGGGCAGTATATAAATTTAAATACATAAATAAATAAAATAAAAATAACTAAATTGTCTCAAAGTAAAAAAATCATTTTGATTTCACTTTCCATATATTTTTCAGGAGAAAAGTTTAGGAAAGGCCAGCTTATAATTCAGGTAATCATCAAGTTACAACAGGAATTTAGGGCTGGAATTTCCATCACTAAGTGATGTGGACTTGAAGTGCAACATCATGTGGCTTCATTGCTTAGTGGTGCCAATCTTTGCACTCCCCCATTGCTGTTGTTAACCAGATTCCAGACGTCATTAGGTGAGGAACTATCCCAATCCAAGCCACTTTCAACTTGGTCTCTCCCAGCCATGGTAAGCTAAGCCTTCTCTTTGACTGCCTATCTCAGCTGCCTATCTCCCCACCACCATCTTTTCCCTTTTGCTGCCTTGCGCTTCACCATTTTTGTTGAATCTTTTGTTTATCCTGCTGGCCTTCCTGCCATGGTGGCCTCTATGTGCTGTTTGAGAACAGTGTGGGTGACCTTGGGAAGAAGGCCCTGCACAGCCAGAAGCTGTTTCACATAGGATGTTCCTCCTCAGCAATAGGAAGACAGCAAAGGTCAGCTGGGGATGGCAACACCTGCGGAGCACAGGGTAGCAATAGCTCTAACTTTGGAGACAAGGAAGAATTACCAATTTTTAGCACTGCTGTAACTTCAAACAGTTGCTGAATGAGTGGCTGTAATTCAAGGACTACTTTTAACCCCCTTTAAAAGCCTAAATCAAATCATAGTATACTTTTTAAAATCAACTCCACTATCACCCTCCTTTAAAAGTTACTTCCATGTCCCATTTCCTTAATAACTTTATTTTCTTGTACCACTCAAATAAAGCAATTAACTGAATATCATATTAACTCATGTTACTAACTCATATTACAAATGATTAAATACAAAGAAAAAATCAGCTGTGCTTTCTATTCCTCTTCCTACCTTGATAGGACAAGAATTTTTGGAGTAGCAAAATACTACAACAATCTGTAGTAAATTTTCTTAGGATAAAGCTAGAAAAAGAAAATCTGCCTTGGGGAAATCAAGTAAACCAATTAGTATAACTATATACAAATAACTATTTTCCTTATTGCAAAATAGTGTGATTATAGTTTTAAAAACCAAGAAATGATAGATTTGTTGAACAGCTATGGTATTCTTTTAATAAAAAACACTATTTGCTCTGCTTTGGCTGGAATAAAAGTCAGCTTGGGATATGGCAGAACATTGACTCAGAATAATAACCTCAAGATTAAAATATCAGATGTCATAATAAATGCATTTTATAATACTAGCTTTCCCTCAGATTTCACAAGTTTCAGTGTCTAGTTTAAAATTTTGCAATGCAGCCAAAAAACAAGATATTGGAAGTTTGACAAAATCAAGTTGCAATTAAATATATCACTTTCCAAAACATCAATTGTTAACCTATACATATATACACAGAGAGACAGTTCCTCCCCACCAAATATATTTTTGGAAAAGCTGAGTAAAATGAGCAAGCACTATTAAACATTGTGACAGATGCAAGAAACCAGGGGTCAAGACTGAATTCAAAAGCACTGTGAGTTTTTCCCATGCTACTTCTAAACAAGAATCTGATCTAGTAAGTCAAGGCAAATGGGCTCCAGATAAGAGTCAATGGACTTCAAGAGGGGCTAGACTTAGGTCTTTTTCAGGGGTGTAGGGATTCCAAACTGATAATGTGTTTGACCCCACCTTCGAGCTCTGCCTGGTCATCTCCTAAACATCCAAGACTATTGAAATTGATTACACAGCTTTGGGTTTTACTGAAGAAAAATACAGGGGGCTTCTTATGGATCAATAGTACATGACTAGTCCTTTAGGACCCTCCTGTTGCAGGATCTGTGCCACATCTACCCATATTCTGCTCCACCTTCTGAATTGGACCAGCAAACTGCAATACACTTCTCATTATTTCTTTCCTTTACCTTTCCTTGACAGCTGTCTCCATCACAAGCTGCTATCAATGGCTTTGCATTTTTTTCTACTAACTCACACCCTAAAACACCTTTACGTGCAACATGCCTGAATTCTGACTATCCCAACCGAACATGTTCTCTTCTAGGCAGGACCTCTCCGATACTCCAATTCAAAATTTACTTTCAAAATCTGGGGAAAGACCAAATTCAGATGGAATTTGTTTATTATTTTTAAGGGTCCTTAAATCAGTGCTTATTCATGTTTACTGTCTGGAAAAATCCCTGCAATTTTCTTGGCAATATTTTCAAAAGTGATTTGCCAGAAGAAAGTGTGACTGATCCAAAGTCACCCAGATGTGCAAGGCAGGACTGGAACTCATGGTATCCTGGTTTCTAGACTTTTGCCTTATTTATTAATTTGTATGCCACTTTTATTATTTTTTACAAATAAATCAAGGCAACTAACACATCCAGCTGACCCCGCCTTCTCCTATTTTCCCCACAAGAACAACACTGTGAGGTGAGAAAGAGTGACTGGCTCAAAGACACCCAGTTGGCTTTCATGCTTAAGGTGGAATTAGAACTCATTTTCTAGCCTGGTTCCTATGATTAGGAACTCATTTGCTATTTCTGCTATTCACCACTTTTCCCCCCTTTTTTATCAAATCACCCATTTACTTCTTTATTTAAAATATCTGTGTTACTTGTATGAGCTCCATCTAAAATTCTTGTAGGCTTATAACTCTAATATAAAAATAATATGTCAAAATAAAAAAACAAATAGAAGCAGAAATACCTGGTGCCACAACCAAACTCCCTCAAAGCAACCAGCAACACTGTCTTCAAACCCTGACTTCATTCTATTTCAGCACTTGGGAGAAATACCAAATTATGTTTGGCATTTGTCTCATGTCCTACTCTGAAATATAACTTCTTCTTTTTTACACAATAGTGTAAAAGTTACAGATAATGGTGATTAAAATAAAATGTAAAAAGAAAAAGAAAAAAAAGATTCATATACTATAAATGTAAGACTAGCTCAGTTTTTAAGTTATTTCTAAATCTAGGCATATAGAAACATATTGGTCCACTGATTTGCACCATCATTGTTATATTTCTGTTAGATTTTATCGAAACAGGTCTAGCAAACTAGAAGCCCTTTTTATATGACTAGATGGCTACAAATATACTCCTCATTTTGTAGGACCATGTGTATTACTTTACAGTAGGAAGTGTAACTGCTAAATTGCAATTCCATACTACAAATGAACATTATTGGAATTTTGCCTATATTTTAATTAATTTCTTATGCTAAATCGTTACCACATAATTTGAGCCTGGTTTTGGATGTGACAGCTATAAACTGCAAAACACTTAGGACAATGTTTTAAGTAATATCCTTTTAACAAGTCAAATAAATGTTTTCAAGGTCTATTGATTCATTGTACTTTTGGAGAGAGTAAAGAGTATATTGATTAGGTTATTTACTTCAGTTCTAGACAGCTGACATAAAGATTTCATTAAAGGCAATCTCAAATGAGCCTTGACTGTATCTGAAGTTGTAATTTGTACAGCTCAGTACCATATATCTATATAAAAGCGAAAAACACTCACACAGCATCATGAAATCTCCAGAACTGTAAAGCCTACAAACTTGAAATTTGATACATATATTCCTCTTGGCTTCTAGGTGCTTGCTAAGAAAGGATTTTTAGAAATGACCATCAGATAATTAGTATTTCGTATATTATAATTAACACACTCTGATGCTAAGGAGTTAGACTGAGGGAGAGAAGGGAATAAGAGGAG
>JANHFT010002015.1:73375-99158 GCA_032467955.1 Pseudoxenodon macrops
CTCTCGCTCGCTCTCTTTGCCTTCGCTACCGGCACATTCCGCCGCCCTGAGAAAGGCCTAAAAGGCAACGGGAGCGGCTGGAACAGGCAGGGAGGCCGCAGCCGGCTTCTTAGTTTGTCATCGGGCCAGGCCGGAGCCGAAGGCGGCTCGAGGTAGAGTTAGCCAGCCCGCTGCACTGCTGAGAGAAGCCGGGGACGGACGGACGAAGAAACGACAGTAGAACCGGGAAAGAAGGGCCCGGCCGGGTCCGGGGAGGGAGAAAAGAGGACGAAGCGAAGCCGCGCTCCCTGCCTCCCGCCATGGCCGACAACGAGAAGCTGGACAACCAACGGTTGAAGAACTTTAAGAACAAAGGCCGCGACCTGGAGGTAGGCACCCCTTTCGGAGGAGGAGGAGGGGGAGGGTCCGGAGCGGCCCCGCCGATCGCGCCGAAGAGGGTCCCGCCGGGTTTGGAGGTCGGAGATGAATTGCCCGTGGCGTCTCTGCTAATCTCCCACGTTAGCGGCCAGGAGGGCCGGCCGGCCGGCCTGCTTGGAAGTGCCTCGAGGCGAGGCCGGAGCCTCCGCCGGGAAGGGAGGAGGAGGGGGAGGTGGAAGGAGAAGGAGGGTGGGGTTCGCTGTGCTTTCCTCGCGAGGGACGTGTCGGCACTCAACACCCTGGGCTGGGAAAGGGCCGCGGCCTAGTCTGCCGCTCGGCGGCGGCGGCATGGAAGGTTCCGTTTTTCTTGCTGGCAGAGAGCAGGAAGGAGGGGATGCTGTCCTCCTTGCCTTTTCTACTTGGGGTAGGCGTGGAAGAGCGAGGCCTTATTAGACGCCCAAGAGAGGAAGGCGAGGAAAGAAGGAGGCCGACTGCCCGAAGCTGATGGAGGAGCCCCTTCCTCCACCCCCCACCCCGCCCTCAGCAGCCTGACATGGAAATGGCCTGTCAGATGACTTGTTTTTTCTCCTCTTCCCCACCTTTTTTCCCCCCTCTTTTCTTTTCTTTCCTCTTCTCTCTCCCTGTGATCTGCACCTTGCCGTCGAGAACAAGATTTGGAGCCGCACAGTTGCACACTTGTCCTTCTGCCTACTACATTGTTGAAATTCTTCTTCTTTTTTTTATAAAAAAAAAAAAAACTACTTTGTACTGTACTTTTTCCTGTTCTGCAGCGCAAATGTAAATCAGACAATTTTTCATTTACAATTGGTTCACTTTTGGTTGCATTTACGGTAACACTTTACATGTAAAAGTGTTCTTACGGTGAGTTTTTAAAGTGAAATTTGAATATTGAACCTTGTTCTGTGAGCCATTAACTTTTACAAGTATTCCCTGTTCAAACCTAGCCTCAACCTGGAAACCAATGAAATTAAATTGGCTGGTCATTCTGCATGTAAAGACACCTTCACAAATATAAACAAACAAACAAACAAATAAATAAAATGCACAGTTTCCCAGGATTGCTCAAAAACTGCCCTTGGATATGGTCAGGGATGGAAGCCACTATAATGTAACCAGCTTGGTTATTGTTTCTCATTTGAGTAGAAATTCTTTTAAATTGCATGAATATCAGCTCAGTTTGTAGTTTCTCAGATTTCTATCTCAAATTTTGAATTATGTCTCTAACAGTAATTTCAAAGGTGAGAATTTATAAAAGATAAATTGTCTCCTGATGACTTTTAAGACATGTCGATATAGCTAGTAACAACATGGAATTGGTCTTATGCAATATTTTTTCAACTACTTTGCCTAGGCAACAGCCCTACTGATGTCTCATCCATGTACTAAGCACATGTTTAGCTTTTTGAGATTGGCCAGAATTATTTAGGTGCTGTATTGTCAATTCATTGATTTTTGTCACAAGATGATCTAAAATATACCTTTAACAAAGTTGGTGCCAGTATTGAATAAAAAGAATGATATGAGCAACAATCTGATCATATAAGTTTCTCCTTCAGTCTAGGATTTCATGAATTCTTGCTGCCATTTCTACCTCCTTTATAACATAGTATTTATCATGCATCTGAATAGCATATTATTTAGATTATATGCTCTTATGTCTCACAGATGGCTGGCAGGTAAACAACCTTTTGAAAATATGGTCAATTTATATTGTATAATATAACATTCTGTTAGTATACCTGCTCAGCTGGCAAGAAAGTACCTTGATATGGTTTTAATTTATTTTCAATACATATCTAATATTTTACTCCAACTCTGCTTTAGAGAGGATTATACGTAATAGCTTATCTCTAGTGAAAATTATAATTCATGAAGTTAACTAATTTGGTTCCATGAGTAGTGGCATACTAATTCCCTTGATTTCTGGGCTCCTTCACAGAAGGGGTATATAATACTACAGAATGCTGTGAATTCTTGTATTTTTCGTGCATAGTTAATAGCATTTTATGTGAGCTTTAAATTGTTTCACAAATGAGATGTGCTGAACATCTGCAAAATTTATTTTGGAAGGTTTTATTCTAAAATTAGAAAATGTTGGAATTAATCTGTCACCCATTGTTAAGGTTTTGTTATCTCCATAATGTGAAAAATAAAAACATTGGTTTTAATTTTACTAGATGAAAAGGAATCTAATAAAAGCAAGCTAGCAAATGGGAAACTATCTGAGTTCTTTGTTAAAGTTGAACTGGAGCTCTGATGTATGGCTGTCATTCAGGGGAACGACTGAGATTTTTAAAGGTTTTTTTCTGGTGTTGAGATGGAACTTTTTAAATATGTAATATGTTTATACAGTTCCTAACTAAATGCAAACTTGGTGTAGAATTGTGCTTCAAATGGTAACCAAATGCTTGAAAATCACAAGCTAACATAAATTGTCTACTGCAGATGTAAGCCCAAAGCTTGTGCAGACTCATTTAACTTGTGATATGTTGTTCATTCTAAATTTTATAAGAGACAGCTATGTTCATTCCTAAAGATTGGGGAGAATAAATGAAGTTGGAATCAACAGAAGGCTGAAAATTAGGAGCACAACAGCATTTTCTGATGAAAATATGCTTTTGCTATTTGCTGCCAGTCTATTTTTTTTCATGCAGGAGGTTAATGAAGGTGGGTATTTTAAGGGCACCTGGGAATTCTGCTTTCCTGCTTCTGTGGAAAACAATCTTCCTGATTCCAGTATTTCAAAATAAAAAATATTCAGTGCAAAGGAGATACCATTCTTGAGTCATCTTTTAAGTTTTGTGACATTATCTGGCTTAAGAGGTAATAGATGTATTATATATGATAGTACATTAGACTTATGCTAATAAACAGCATGTGTTACTTTCAGTTATCTCTAATTTGATTGCTATCAAATTATTTTTATGGCTCTATGGTTAAGGATGATAGGAATTGTAATCCAACACATCTGGAGGATATCAGGTTTAGGCTATTTTAAACTAATTAGCTGTACAATATAGTTGAATATACTTTTCATAAACAGTCTTGAAAAGCTGCTTAGTAGCTGTGACTGCAAAGTAGATTTTAGAATTGTGATTCATCCAGTGAAATTTCAAATGAAATTGCTCTACACCAATTTATACTGCAATTCTTTAATAAATTGTGTCTTAGTTGCATCATGTACCATCATAGAAATTTTACAGATGTTAAAATCATGGTTCAATTGGATGTTGTTAGCCCCTCATCAGTAGATCTTCATGTTGCAGGGAATTGGAGCATAGGCCATCCCATTTTTCCTGATTTGCAGATGAATTTGGGCAGATTAAAGGCTTATTTGAGATACTTTGTTGTTCTAAATATCTACTACTACTTTTCTAGGGGATGCATCATTTTAAAGTTGCAGAAGATACAGACCTGTAATTATAGTAGCATTAAGCTATTCTAGGAGACTTTTTAAATCATGTGTTCTAGTAGAACTAAAAATACTGCCATCTGCAACAATTTCTTGGCTTGCCATACAGGTGATCGATTGAATCTTTTACTGTAATCAGATTTCATATTTACATTGTAACTTATTGGTTTGCCTTCTTGGGCAATTACCATCTTGATGTGATTGGAGCTCAGTACTTCATTGACCCTGAGAATGATTTTAGTGAGAACCTCAAGTCCCAGTAAAGGAGAGGTGCAGCTAAGGGTTATCCACAAGAGGACTTTATCCAGCTCAAGGTTTTAGCAATATGAGGGAAGTCTATGAGAAGGAAGTATAAAACCAAACTTAGAAGAAGCAACAGCAAAATATTTCTGTATTCTGCCAGGATAACTATATGGGCCTAGCTAACATTTTTGGACATCATCTTATATTGCATGATTAGATTATCAAAATGGAAGGAACTGTTAACTATTCTAGTTAATGGGGAAGAATGTTAACCTTTATAAGTACATCTAGAGATGAAGATATAGTCAGACTAAACCTTTGTTTTAACAGAAAAAATATAATTGGTATATAGAATGTCATGCTCCTAAAAGAAAAAAATGGAAGTGTGAAAGCAGAAATTAAACACATCAGATTGGAAGTTCTAGAAATAGTCAATTTAAGATAACCTAAATTGGCCCCTTTAAGTAGAATTTTACATACAAGAAATCCTGCAAAGTAATGGAAAGGCAGTAATATTTAAATATGTTTAAGTGTGTGCTTGGTTATATTCCTCTAAATGGCAGAGTCACATTTATTAGAATTCTAGTGAAGATCAGTATTCCATAAGCATATACTCCTGTTTCAAACACAGCAGTGGAAGTAACAACAGTTTTATGACAAATTGCAAGGTGTGTTAAAAGCAATTTAAGTAATATTGCTAAATGGTGATTGGAATACAAAATTTGAATTGAGTAAATACACTAAAGCAGGAAACTAATAATATTGTCCAAGTGTACATTTTTGTTTGTTACCAAAACTTAATTTATGCAACATGCTGCAGTTGAGCCTGGCACTTACATTTGTAATGGTGTAAAAGTGGATCACCATGTGACAGTACCAAATTTTATGACATTTTTCAGAGACATTTTCAAAACTGAAGCAGCTAAAAATATTTTAGCATTTTAACTGGAAAATATCTAAGCAGCTTTCAGAAAAGCTATTATGGTTGCTAAAGAAAGCTGGAGTATGGAAGCCTTTAGTTACAAGAAATATCTGTGACAGCTGAATGCTACCTTTTGCAGTATCAAATAAAGAATAAAAAATACTATATCTCGGTTAACAATATCAACAAGGGTGGATATGGGAAAACTGAAGTAAACTTTTAAAAGAAAAAAGTGAGGAAAAAGTGGATCTAACTTAGTACTGAAGAGCAATGGTGGAATGAATAGATATGATAGAGGCAACTGAGATCAGAGGAAGATGTAAATATATTGAAACCCTTTACAAATTAGATTATAGAATGAGAATTATAGTAAAAAGTTGATTTAAAGAACTATTCAAATCAAAGTGTTAAATACAAATCTCCATTAAAACCCAAAGCTACTTATTTAACGTTGTGATAGTGAACCTATGGCACTCATGCCAGAGGTGGCACGGAGAGCCCTCTCTCTGGGCATGTGCGTCTTCGGCAGCTGCTCTTCTGGTTTCCAAAGGGTCTTCCATTTGGTTTTTTGCAGGTGCCAGCCAAAACCCAGGCTGTTTTTCGGGACTTTTTCAGGCTGTTTTTGGCCTGAAAAACGGCAAAAAAATTGGCATGTGCGTGCTGGCCAGCTGGTCTTCAAATTTCCAGTTATCCGGCGCATGAGAAGATCAGCTGGCTGGCGCATGCATGCACACCGGCAGCTGGTATTCGGGTTTCCGGCATGCGCACATGCACACACATTCATGCGCACATGCACACACATTCATGCACATGCCAGTTTGGGCGCTCGGTGGCGAAAAAGTTCGCCATCACTGATTTAACACATATCACACACACACACTCTGCTTTTTTGGTGCTTCCCAGCTGCTTTTCACTTGGCTCTTATCTCCCCAATACTGCAGTCAAACCTCCTGCTAGTCTGCCCATCCCTCAATCTTCCCAAATAATTCCAGTAATTTCTGAATTGCCTTTTTTCTGGCCAATATTTCCAGTGCTTCCCATGCTTTTACCAAAGTTCTCACTAACTGCCCACTCCCCTAATCTTTGTACTTGGTATTCCAGAAATATAAAATTAAATCTCAACAAAATTCCGCTTTGTTTCAGAAGGGTGTCTGGACTCAACTTTTGTTTGTTGCATCCATTTTTTTTTTTTAAATAGACGTATTTGTACAAAAGAGAGAGAAAAATATATGTGTAGGGACTTACTCCAATTCCCTGTAAGGTATGAATAGCAATCAGTTATCTGTCAAATGAACACCAGATATAGATAAAATAGTCATTGAGCTGTTAAAGTAATGTAGACGAGGCAATTAAAATGATACTAAGCTCAGTATAAAAAAATGTAGCAAAAGAGCATGTATTCATACCTAAGAAAAGAAATCGAAGGGAATATATGCATTGCCAAATAAAAAAAATTCCTGTATTCTATTTTCTAGTTTTAATATTTTACAAAGAATAATGCTTTATATGGAGAAATTATAAAGAAGCATATAGGTTCCAGAAAAGGCAGAGGGATCAGTGAGCTGGTGTTTAATATAAAGTGGAGAAAGTAAGTATTTTAAGAAAAGGTTATTTTACTTATCATAAACAATGCCTTTGAATTTATACTTCTTGCCAGAATTTAAAATATATTAAGATGATTAAATGATTGATTACTCTTTGAAGATCCTTTATACTAGTTCTAGAATAAGAACTGCATGGGGGGGGATGGCTTGGAATAGAAAAGGGAGTAATTTAAGGATACATGTTGATCCCGTATCTATTACATAATTACTGAATTAAAAGGCTAAAGAGATAACAGCTATAATCGTAACTGAAGGTTGAAAAGCTAACGGATTGAAATATGCAGTTGATACATTCTGTTAGCTGAAACAAAAGTCCATTAAAAATAATTATAAAACATAGAAGATGAAAAATCATGGTTAATGATAAGCATTAAAAAGTCAAAGCTAAAGTTACATCTAGCATGCTTAGAGAATTCACAGTGAATGCAAACTAATGAAAGGGATAATTTGTACTTCATAGACCTCAAAAATGGTGAAAAGTAGACCTGCTTAAAGTATTTTTCCAATCCAAAAAGCTTTTATATAAATATACCAATAGCCAGATTTCTTCAGTAATATTTTTTCCATCAATTATTGGAGAAAACTCTGATGAGTCAGTAGTTTTATTGAGATTTATAAAATGTACTTAAAATGTATGTGTGCGCCTGTGTCTGTGCACATATGTATTCCCTCTGGAGTCAAACTGAAAGAGACTGAACTGGCGGAAAGTTTGTCCAGGGGAAAGTTAATACTGTATGTAGGAAATGTGTGTCCTGTTGTAGCAAACCAAAGTCTAAACTGCATACAGTTTTTGTAAAGTGCAACACTTCAGCTAGATGGCAGCACATAACCATCTTTGGTTGATTTAGAAGACTAGAAACAAGTGAAACTCTACTGAAGATCATTTTCATTTGCTAATTTTCTTTTTTTAAGAATTTATAGATCCGCCAACTCATTCTGGCAGCTTACAAAAAATAAAAACCCAATACAGTATACAAAAGTAAAAACAATAGTGTCTTTAATTTGAAAGCCTGTCAAGCGTACTTCTGTATACTGAGTTTCTAAAACTAAAAAATAGCCACAATAAATGAGTTTATTAATAACCCAGTACCAATATACAAAGCTACATAAATACAGCACAAAACCTCCAGTATTGCTTCAGCAATATACAACAAATTATTGACTAAACAGCTGTGATAGTTGCTTTTATAGGTATTTTTTAACACTGAATAAATAAAGTGGGGGTTGTGTATTTTTCCCCACTTGCTATAAAAGGACAAAACTCACATTAAAAATGTCAGGTTTTTTTAAACATAAAATTTTAATTCGCTAGAGATTAAGAAATCACTAAATGCTTAATAGTTAAAGGTATTCCAGCTTTGTTCATATAGAAAAGAACCTTGTAATGTCTTAACTGTCGGTGGTTCTCATCGTAGTCTCAAATGCTTCCATTTTGAATGGTAATTTCTCCTTAAATAATGAATTTGGTGACAATATCAGATTAAATTCAGAATATTAATCCAAATAGGTGCATGTGTTTCCTGTAGGAAATTCTTAATCAAACTTCTGTTCTGTGTGATGACCATCTTTGGACAAGAAAACATGAATGGACATATCTGAAATACTCAGTTGAATTATTAAGTTATAGTGCTGCTGCCTTGATTGTTTTAAAACAAATTAAATTTAACCATGGAAACACTATCCACAGTAATTAACTACATACATACATACATACATACATACATACATACATACATACATACATACATACATACTTTGAAGTGTCTCTCCTTGTCTAAATAGTTGGTTATTTTGATAAATTAGGGTTAGAATTATCCATAACATAGATCACAAATTTTATTATTTTAGGTGATAATTCCAGTATAAAGATATACACTATAATGTCAAAATGTGTTGACATGCCTTCTCCCCACTTGTTTCATTGGATGGGGGAGTGGATAAGGATATGTCTACATTCAGCAAAAAATGGTTCCAGTTCTGATTAGGAGTCCTGTTGGGCTAGGTCAGGGGTGTCAAACTCACTGCCTGCAGGCTGGGTGCATCATGAATTGGCCACGCCCACCCCCAGTTTAGCAAAGGCTGGAAAAGTTGTTATCTGTCATGTGATGACAATGTAATGTCGCGAGTTTGACACCCATGGTCTATAGGTGGATAGTCTATGACTAATATAGAAGCTTCAATGTCTGTACAAACCAGTAATTTCCCTTCAAAAATTTAGATGCTTAGTTAAAAGCTTTCTGAAGATAGATATACGTATATGTATGTACCATATTTTTCGGAGTATAAGACACACTTTTTTCCCACCTAAAAGAGGCTGAAAATTTGGGTGCGTCTTATACTCCGAATGTAACCCCGCTCACCCACCAGCCCCTACACTTGTCTTCTTCCTGGCTGCAGAGATTGCCACTGACAATGGCTTGTGTTTTTGGGCTCCACATGTTGCATTTTCAGCCTGCAAACACTCGACCTGCGGTGCCCAAAATGGCTACACGGAACATCTGTTTGCCTTCTCTTACCCCTTCCCCGTGTTGCCCGCTTTAGTCACTGGAGTTCTCTCTGAAAATCAGCTGTGCTTTAGAAGCATAGCCCCAAGCATTCCCAACCTCAAAACCAGCGAGTGAGCAAACTTGCTGAAGCTGAACAGCTGAGTACCTGGTAGGCAGAATCCCCCCCGCTATTTTCCTTCCTAAAAATTAAGGTGCATTTTATACTCCAGTGTGTCTTATACTCTGAAAAATACAGTAATTTTTATTTTTTGATAGGTCTGAGTCATATTCCCAGTATTTTAGAAGTGATGCCAGGATTTCAAGCACTGTACATTAGAAAGATGTTAAAATTGACAATGTGTTTGTATGTGTATGTGTGTATCAATTTAGTGAAAGGTGAAGTTTCACAATTACCTAGATTTGTAGACTGGATATGGTGTTTTTATCACCTATCAAGTGCTTCCCAAGGACCTGTAATAAGCAGATGTGATTGTTTGATGGTATAAATGAGTCATCATATAAGCTGTTCCAAGTAAAGCTGTCTTTTGCAATTGACTGATGATGATTTTGTCAATGTTGATGCTGTTCAAGTGCTGCTCCAGATATTTTGGGATTTGGGATAATAATATTATGTGTTGGTAATCTGCAGTTAAATTCACAATCTAAGAGTGGTAGAAACGTAATAATTTAAGTCCCAATAAGGACCTAAAATTATTAAAGTAGAGTTGAAGAATATAGGCAGTTCCAAGCAGGATAAGCTATTTGTAAAATTAGGGTGTTCAGGTCTGATAAATTCAATATTTCCAGATACTAAAGAAGTCCTTTAGAAATTGATCTTAGGGCTCCAACAATTACTATTATATTATTACTATTGTTATTGTTTTATTCTCAGAAGAGAGAAAATTGAAACCTTAAACAAAAATATGAAGGGATTTCAGGTTGTTTATGATTAAAATTCTAGAATGGTTCAATTAATGTTTTTTATTTGTCATTTCACAGCTGGATGTATTGGACAGATTGGGAAGAAGATGAAATAGATGATAGTATGGGAAGAATTGAGAAAGCATGGATGGATGGTAACAACCGCCAAATATTTGTGACGTTAAAGATGTTGTGGCCAAATGGATTAACTCTGGATTATCAAAATAATATATTGTACTGGTGTGATGCCTATTATGATCATATTGAAAGAATATATCTGGATGGAAGTGACCGCAAGGTAAAATAAAATATAATACTTCCCCCCCCCATTCCCTATTTAATGAATTATCTTGCCACTTTGTTTATTCACCTTTGTCTTTCAGGCTGCCTATTGATTAAGTTGTGGAAGTACCCAGTCTAAGGACTATTGGGTTACCGTATTTTGTGGGGGAAGGGAGGGAGGGAGGAAGGAAGGATTTATTTCAAAAAGTAAAAAAAGCTTTTGTAATCCTTATTCTACTTTACATGAGATCAAAAGACATAATTTCATGTTAAGTCTAATATGAGCCCTTACTAATTATCTTAATATATTTGGCCATAGTTGTACATTATACCATATATCAGCATTTTTAGAAATTTTGTAAAAAATGTCTCACATGAATATACACACATTTAGAGTGTAAGGAAGATGGTCCTGAAAAAAATAGGCAAAAGCGACTACTAAAGTGATGATGATTAAAAAAAAACAACCTTAAGTCTATAAGAAGGAGACAATGTGTGGAAGAAATTTAAATAAACACCTTCCTAATTCACTTGGGTATAAGAAGGGGTAGAGGTACAGCACAACCAACCTCTGCTATTATAGCCATTTTCAATAAAAAATAGTTTCAGTTTTTTATTCAGATGCTGTTTCCTGGTCTGATTTATTCAGTAGGGTTGACTTGTATGCACTCACAAATTTACATGTACTATAAGACAATTTATGATTTTTCCATTTTTTTTACTATCCATATGATTAGATAGAAAAAATGGTATGTGAGAGATCACTTTGGCTTTCTGTATTTCAAATATGCCTTACCCTTTTTGTTGCTTTCATTTGGTGAGTGGAGGTACTATTTTTATTTCATATTGGACCAAGTCTCTATCTGCTTGGCCAAATCATACTATAAATGAGAAAACCTAATCTCAGGTGTTAGTTTTATTCGGCCAGGAATTTAACAAGTCCTATAAAATTGATGGTGCTATTTTTACACAGCTAATTGTCTGCGCTGAAATATATTTTATGATGTTTATTTTGTATTTAGTCTACTTTTAATTATGTACATTGCATAGATGTGCTCTGTATAATTGCCAATGTTCAGTGATTTTATCTGTCCAATTTGGGTGCACTGAATTTAGATACAGATATATTTTTTAGAATGATAGTTGCAATAACTTGTGAAAAAACTGATTTTACTACATTGTACCCAAAAGCCAACTTGGACATCAGTTATCAGTGCCTTCCTTCTCGAATTTGTGATCCAAATCATTACCAAATCATTAGAGTTTGTTTCTAGAGTTACCAATAATGGATAATTAGTTAATCATGTACCTCAAGGTCTATTCAAGGCATCACTTACTATTTTTATTTTGTAGGATTAATTCTAGCCATAGATCTCTCTCTTTCTCTACACACACACACACACACACACACACACACACACACACCTGTGAATAGGACTGCCAGTGATTGAACATCCTTACTCAAAGTAATGGAAGACAATACCACTTTTGATCTAATAGACCTGAAGCCCCAGTTTTTGAAAGGCCAATATAAGGAAATCGTCTAAAAAGAGAATGTGCGAGTTTTCTACATATTGCAGTTTCTTTTTGTTTCCTTTCATACAAAAAAAAGCACATATTTTTCCATCCCTCAGTTAATCTCTGAACACGATTTATATCCTTGGGTGAAATTAAGCAATGTTTTGTATCTTTATGGTTAACTAGTCCATTGAATTTGTACAAATGGTTTTCCATTACAATTTTCTAAGGTATAACAATTTTAGTCAGTACCTATTAATCTTAGTAACCTATGTCTACATGCATGCTATGTGGCTATGGACTTTTATTAGAAAAATATAATTAGAAAGAATAGAGAAATCATAGCAATTAATAAGATATTTGAGAGGAATGAACTAGTCTCAGAGTCCCAAAGGTGCTTTTTAGGGAGGCAATTGGACTTTCTTATTTTTTCTTTAGGACGTTTTGCTTCTCATCCAACAAAGTTCCTCAGCTCTCACAGAATAATGGAGAAAAGCTGAAGAAGCTTCTTGGATGAGAAGCAAAATGTCCTCAAAGCAAAAACAAGAAAGTCCAGTTGTCTCCTAAAAAAACACATTTGGGACAACCATGACCTGGATGACTGAGAATCTCTACAGACTATCAGCCTTAGAGATAGATCCATTAAATTCTTTTCTAGCAGGATGAAATAGAGGAATATTTTCTCTTCCTCCCCAACCTTTAAAAAATTGACAAATAAAATTAGGAAATAGGTTTATTATCTGAAGATATTAAAATTGGTGTTTTAGAGATTGGAGTAGATTTTTTTTGTACAGAAAACTTTAAATATATTTGCACACACATAAAATCAAACATTCACATTTTTCTTGATTTCTGATTAAATGTTAAGGCATGTAGTGATATATTGAATGCTACAACTATTTAATGTCAATCAATTGCAGGTGGTCTACAGTGGAAAAGAATTGAATCATCCATTTGGACTATCACATCATAGAAATTATATTTTCTGGACAGATTATATGAATGGCTCTATTTTCCAACTGGATTTGATATCTAGAAATGTGACACTTCTGAAAAGTGAGAGATCCCCTCTTTTTGGGTTGCAGATTTATGATCCCCAGAAGCAACAAGGTATTGAAAATAACATTTTCTGCATTCACACCATGCAGCACTTAAATAATTGTAGTTATAGAAAGAGTAAACTATCCACATTGCTTCAGACTTTCTCATCAATCTGCTGTGAACACACTAGTCCATTAGATGTGAAATTAATTCTAAGTACTAAGTCAATGCAGATGTGTAAGGTATATTTAGTGAAAGATAATTACAACTTGTCATCACTGAAATAAACATGGGTTAGTTTTGAAAAAGATTTTGCAGATCCGTTGATGCAGTGATGCATACAAATCATCTCTTAAAATCATAAAATAAGTATATCTTCCACATCCTCTGCTGCTGCTACTGCTTTGGAAGTTACCTCTAGCTGCTCTACATGTGTGAACTTTTGAGTTAATCCTCAACATCATGTATTACATTGTTTTCAATAGAAATTTCATAAAACTAATTTTACATAATTTGGCATTAATGATATCATCATCATCATCATCAAATATTTGCTGAAGATTATCACACTACTTGTTTTATTTCCCAGAGCAGGAAGTCAAGATATAAATCAAACAATAAATAAATCTCAATCTTTTTCTCAATAAAGAGTATAAAAATGTTTGAGTTTTCTAAAAAAAAATCTTCTGCAGCTAACAGAAAATTTACAAAAAAGAAATGATGGCAAGACTTAAGAAAATCCTAAAATTGGCCTGATGTTATATCCATGAGGTATCAAATTGGATCATCGGTCCTTAGTGCTCTCTGGGCTTGACTGTTTTCTTGCAGATGTTTCATTACCCAAATTAGGTAACATCATCAGTGCAGCAGTTACCTAGTTTGGATAATGAAACATTAGAAAACAACCAAGCTCAGAGAGTACCAAAGACCCCACAGTTCAACTCTGAACTGCAAATTTTCTCCTTCATTAGAATTGAGTCAGTCTGGAATGGGAATTATGGATTGAATCAGAGGTGGGTTCCTACCGGTTCTATCCGGTTCTATAGAACCGGTAGTAACTCCGCGATGACGTCATGGAGCCAGTTCTGACAGTGTCTCTGTGGGCGCCGCCATCTTGGATTTTGCTTATGCGCATAAGCTAGTTTTTGATGCGTGTGCTTGATCCGCAACTCTGAGCGAACTTGCAGTAAGAAGATTCAGAACCCACCTCTGGATTGAATATAATAGATTCGAGAATTAGTAGTGGAATTTATTCAATGGAATCCCTTTCCAGAAAAGCATGATTCTTTCTTTAATCTCTTGCTGTCAGAATATTAAAGAGTTTTGTTAGTTTGGATAACTTTCACATACTGAAAAAAATAGTGCTTTGCTACACTTAAGTCTTCCAACTTACCTGCTGCTTTTTAGATCTGATTGTTATTTGATTTTATATTTATTGGGCTGGATGCCCATATAATGATAATTACAGATGTCACTTTAGCTACAGCCAACCATTTAAAAAACACAGCATTGGCTTTATGTTTTTTTGTATTTTCTCTGATTTGTTTGGTTTGTTAATACATTATTCATCAATATATAAAATATTGATATAAAGGTATATATTGAGAATGAGTCAAAGGCTTAAAATATAGAGTTGTTTGTTCTGTACTATCTAAAGACTTTTTAAGACCTGACAATTCAGATTGTTTTTAGTGAGGCCATTAGTAACATGTATAACGTCCACTCAATCTCAAAGATATTTAAAAGCATCATTAAGATAATTAATGAGAACAGTTCTGTGTTCTAGTTAATTTTTAAAAACTGCTTTTAAAATCTATACTTTAATCAATAGTCTTCATATGTACATATCCATCAAGACTTGTATTAGTAGTTATAAGCTTCAAAAATCTGGGTATTGATTTGGATTTTTAAAAGTATATACCGTTAACATGTTCCTCCCTAAACAATCACAAGAAATGCAATCTGAATTAAGTAGCAGAAGTAGCAATAAAGAGCATGGATGTCCTTGTTTTGTCACCTGAGGTTAAAAGGAAATTGATTAGTATGACTTCATCTTGAGCAACAGGTTGCATATGTGCTATTTTAAGTACTCTCCTTATTAAAGTACATACCTCCTTCCCCATTTTAAATTTTATTGTTATTAGTCCTTGAACATTTATTTTTAAAAAATTACTCTAAATAGGCAATAATGGACCTTTCATGTAACCTTCTGCCAGGACATCAATTAGGGAATTGGATGGTGCAGTTTTTGTTGTCTATATGGATTAATAGCAATAGCTTATATACTTATATAGCGCTTCACAGTGCTTTAAAGCCGTCTCTAAGCGGTTTACAGAGTCAGTATATTTCTCCCAACAATCTGGGTCCTCATTTTATCTACCTTGGAAGGATAGAAGGCTGAGTCAACCTTGAGCCTGGTGAGATTTGAACTGCCAAATTGCAGGCAGTTGGCAGTCAGCAGAGAGAGCTACACTACTACACTCTAACCACTCCACCACCATGGCGCAATAATGAGGTGTTGTTATTCCCTCTGGATTATGCTGTCTATTAAAGTATAATTTTTAAAACTTTTTATAGCTTAAAAAGTCCTAAAATATTGGAATTGGACAGCTTAGAAATGTAAAATAAATAAATAAATGCAGATCTCAAATGTCATTATTGTTGGTTATGTTCCTATGTTGAGGGGTCCACCAGGAGGAACAAAGAATCAATTTTAAATATGCTAGGCCATTTCAAAAATAAGCTTTTCAATGTATACTTAAAGTTGTCTCTTAGTAGGAAGCAATGTGGCAGTAATAGTAAACATTGTATTTCTATGATCTGCAATATAAGGATTCCATGTTTTAGAAATGAAGATGCATTAAACCAACATACAAAATGTTGTGAATGATGTTTGGTGTTAAAGAGTAAAAGTTATGTACTTTTGTTCCTGTTGATATCAGGTCATTTCCTAGTGAAAAAAACTAAAATTATGGTATAATCAATTAACCTCTGTTTTCATAAGGGTCTACTGCAATACATGTTTTTCCCATACTGAGAATTTTATATGAAATACTACTCTCTCCTTACAAAAAATGTCACAATTGCATACAATTATTAACACTATAAATATACAGTACATTCCCAGATCTATTGTACATAAAGCTTTTCTAAATAATAGAGTATCAGTAGTCTGAATAATATGAATAATTGAACAAAGGTCTGAACAGACCGTAAGACCTGGAGAATTCATTGACTATCAGCAATTCTTTTAAAAATAGACTGGAATTTAGTTGGTTGCAATCATGAAGAATTTTTACACAATACCTTTGGTCCCCAATTAGTAGGATGGTTGATTTCATTTATTTCCTTCTTTTCCTGCAATCCCCAGGAAGGTTATTGTTTTGTATGTGAATGTGTGAGAGAAGGAAGGTCTAGCATTAAAAGATTGGAGGACATCTTGTCTAAGAGTCAAAACAAAACAACCCAAACCCAACAACACTATTGGTTTTGTAAATAATGAATGCGATACAGGTCCCTTGTTCAATGAACATAGAATTTAATTTTAGATAAAATGTGGGAAATATTATTCGGATGGCAGAAAGCTAGATACAAATATAAGGCAAAATTTACAAGGGATGACTATAAGCAAGTATACATACATGTACTTGTGTCTCACACTGATCATGTTTGAGAAAATAGTAGCGATACATAAATGAATATGAAAATGCAATCAGTATTTCCTAAAAACTATTATGAAGTTTCTGATAGTCGTATTGATTTTAAGGCTAAGTAATAAAGTTGAATCAATATGAATATACCTAGCAGCTGTGCTAAATTAAATCTAAATTAAGCCTTATTGACACAGTACTGAATAGCTAAATAGTTAAGCTAAATAGTATTATGGAGTTTGTAAATATCTAAGGTCTCTCTAACATTTGGTTTGTGGAATTAATTGGGCAAGTTCCAAAACAATGAGAAAGGCTTTCAATCAGGTTTAGCTATTCTGTAAAACTAATACTAGACATGCCTCTGAACTTTCACTGATGCTCTTGAAATGTTCCTCCTCAGGGGAAAAATAAGAAAAACATTATTGGATTTGGCCTGAATGTTGTGACTTAGATGTATGAAAGATTGTTCTACAGATTCCTTAGATGTTCTAAGAACAGAACAGAAACCTCAATTTTAATTTCCAAAATAGATTCAGGTAGAATTTAGTGAAAACATAGCAACATACAGTACATAATTTAAAAAAACCATATATCTTGATGGCATTTCTGTGTATGTTTCTGTACTATAACTCTCAACCAAGGCAGGCAATAATACATTGCATTTTCCATGTTTCGCTACATACTTAAGAAGTTAATTATCCCCCATTCATTTTTCAAATATTCTATCATACTTAAAGTGATAAAAAAGTGAACCAAGAATGTAAATGAATCAGCAGCGTATTCCATTTTCCTTGATAAGTTTGCTTATTTATTTATTTATGCATGCTATATGGTGGTATGCTTGCATCAATTCATCTTTGGAAATGTCTCAACAGCTGCAGGCGGAAAGGGGAATGTATTGAGAGCCTGAGAATTTGATCTTCTTGCTTAATCATCCTGTTAGTGATTCCACTGAAATCTCCATGAGGTGTAAACCAACCCCCTTAACCTGTACTGTTGTAACAAAATTTAGTTAGATTTGTCTACTTTTTAAAAAGACAAAATATGATAGTCTTTCTGATCATGGACAAAGAGGAAGGTTGAGGTGCAAACAAAATAAATAAGTTTGATTCATAGACTGTTGCCCTGTGGATTACAAGTGTAAAAGATAAGACTGTAGGAAAGTGCATTGATCCAAACAGTATGCCTGTAGAGAATGTTCTCATATTTTTGTACCCAGCTTTTCATCATGTTGCTTGGGATATTTTTATTTAAGGTTGCTTTTTCTTTTTTTTAATTCCAGGTGACAACACATGCCGTATTAATAATGGAGGCTGCAGTACCCTGTGTTTAGCGATACCTGGAGGCAGAATGTGCGCTTGTGCTGATAATCATCATTTGGAGGAAAACAGTACAACCTGCATGTGTATGATCTTCATGAGAAAATTGTGTATTTCTCCTGTAGGAAAGATAGAGTAATAACTATACAGTATAAAAAAGGGCAGGATTCACAAACATCAAGCCCAGCATTTTACATTAAGCAGCTTTCATTTTCTTGGGAATTCATATGATGTAAAGGAAAACCTTCTGAGAAATGTAATAGAAATTCAGAATGACAATTGCTTAATTACTTATAGATGAGAAATTCACATGTGTATAAAACTTTTTTTTTTACAAAGAATCTTTTAAAAAAGAATAGTGGAAGGCTGAAAAAGTTTTCTTACTCTGCTTATAACATCACTAACAATCCTTCTGTAGAGATGCAACTGGGGCACCAGCCAGCGTTGTGCAAAGACATCCTGGACACTGCCTCTATCTTTAATTAATCTAGAAGACTCCCCAAATTGTGGACCTCATGCTTTAAGTCAAATGCAGAAATGCACAACAGAATCAACAAAACTGTGATGGGTGAACACCAACTTACTAGATACATACTGTAATATGAAATGAAAAATTAAATTACCTCAGTGGTAATTTGTTAGATAATTTGACCTAAAAAAGTGAAAAGCAGTATTGTTTTCACTTCCCTTCCCCTTCCTTTCCTTTCCTTTTCCTTTCCTTTCCTATGAAAGTTGCCAATGTGTCTCCAGAGCTGGACTTACATAAACAGGATTAATTATGAAAGGATCAGGCTAGAAAGTGGAATATAGTGAGTTCTTACTCCTACCTCAAAGTCAAAGTCATTTTGGGCAAGTTAATCTCTAGCCCTAGGAAGGAAGTAATAACAAGTCAAACTGTAGGAATCTGTCCAGGAAGCTGCCTAGAGTGAAAAATGACTTGAAGGAATCCTGTTCTCCTTTCTCCTTTCCTATTTTTTTACACAATAGCGTGACCTTATTGAGACTGTTTCTCTCTTGGCTTGTAAGTACCGTATGTTGTGAAGAAAAGAAGATAATGTCTAAATGTTGACACACTCATTATTTCATTGATGCTTGCTAACTCCTCTTTGTCGTGTACATTTTTCAGTCATCATTAGCTAGACTCAGTAAGATCCAAAAATAGCTTTTTAGATATGATTTTTAAAAGTTTCTTAAGGATTTTCTTCCTATATATTTTTAAATAGATAGTTGAAATGTCCTCCCTTCACTTTGGATGCAATCTTACGGGCATTCGGCTGGTAAATGCTCAGTTCCATCCAATCTCATTGACTCTATCCCAAATTAAGGGATTACAGCAGGGGTTTCAAGCCCATGGGCTAGATGCATCATGCACAGGCCATGCCCTCCAGTTGCGTAAAGGGAAAAAACATCATGATATGTCATGTGACAGCAACATGACACCGCGAGTTTGACACCCATCGATTACAGGGTCATAAAAAGGAGTTTATTTAGGATACAATCTTCCCAATATCTTAAAAGTTCCATGAAATGTGTGCATATGCAAAATAGATAATAAACATACCTATAATTTTAGCCTTTTTGGTTTTATGTTCAGCTGACCTATACAGTTAAACACAAATTGACCCAATTCTCCCATCCAATAGTAACAAATCATTATTTTATACATAATGTGAAGTCGCAACTGCCAGTTCTTTAGCTGGTGTTGGTCTTCATATGCATCACATTTATTCCAAGAACCTTGTGTATCATAACGTACTGGCATAAATACTTCCAAAAATCCCTGTAGAAAATAATGATAAACCATGTTTATATTACTGTCCACAAAACTACAGTGATGTGTCTGTGAACTTACAAGAAGAGCTCAACTTGAGAGCATCTTTACTTTTATCATATGTGTTAGTTATTGGATGAATCAGTATGTATCTAAGGCCACCACATTTTGTGATGTATGTAAAATGACACAAATGGTAACATAATTAAAGGAAAAAGTATTCCCTTTAATATCTTAGTAGTGCAAATACAGATTTGTTTGCTAAAATGATACAAATTTAAAGATATGTTGCCCCATATGCTACTTTAAAACCAAACTAAATTGAAGATGAAATAACAGATATATGATTTAGTCAAAATATTTATTTTTAGTTTGATGAACATATATTTTGTTCTTCAGCGTACAAGTAATTATAGTATTAATATTTCAAGTTCTTGAAGAGCAGATTAATTGATCCAATTTATATGGCTGCCATCTGCCTTTTAAAAAAACCCTTCTGGTGACCACCACTGCCAACACCAAGAGTGAATGTTTCATTAAAACCAAACAAAAACAAAGTAAACTGAGGTCTAATACAATGTCCACAATCACCAATCATTTATACTCCCACTGGAGAACCCACTGGTGTGGGCATATAATATCACTAATATCCTGGTCTGAGTGCCAAGGGGAAGAGCACAAATTAACAGATCTGATAATGCTTTTGAGAGTCCCAAAGCATGTTCTGAAGTATGTCTATGGAGATTCTCAAGTCATGGTTATCTCAAAGGTGCTTTTTCAAGCGGCAACTGGTTTTTTTGGTTTTTCTTTGAAGACATTTCACTTCTCATCCAAGAAGCTTCTTCAACTCTGACTGGGTGGTGGGGAATAAAAAGTATTTACACTCCTTGCAGACAGCTGGTCATTTGCATTCTTTTAGCGAGTGGTTAAAGCTACCTGGAGGTTTATCTAGTGATATACTGAAGTAATTCTGTGTAACCCTTTAAGATATAGTAATAGTTTGACAAAAGCTTAACCTGATAGGAAAATGTTACCAAATACAGGTAGTCCTCAAATTATGACCACAACTGAGCCCAAAATGTATGTTGCTAAATGAAAAGTTTGTTGAGCTTTGCCCCATTTTACAACCATTCTTGCCACAGTTAAGTGAATCACTGCAGCTGTTAAAGTAGTAGCATGGTTGTTAAGTGAATCTGGCTTCCCCATTGACTTTGCTTGTCAGAAGGTTGCAAAAGGTGATCACATGACCTGGGACACTACAACCTTCATAAATGTGATTTAAGCATTGAAATGGTCTTAGGTGTGAAAAATGGTCACAAGTCACTTTTTAAAGTGCCATTATAACTTCGAACAGTCACTAAGTAAACTGTTGTAAGTCAAGGACTATCTGTAAATAAACAAATAATTAAAAGCAAAACAAAAAAGATAGCACTGAAAACAATTAAATAAGTCAGCTATATGTGCCTCTAGGAACCACCAAATAGAATTATTTTGAATTTGGAATATTTACTAAGAATTGAAACATTTAAAAATCTTCATTACAAAAAATAATAATAATAGGCTTCTATTAACAATAATGTGTCCTGTTTGTATCTTTGTCCCTTTAGTTGATTCTGAAGAAATATTACCTAAGTTATGCAAAGTGGGTGAATTTCAGTGCAGGAACAAGCGCTGCATCCAAGATGGCTGGCGATGTGATGGTGATGATGATTGCCTGGATGGCTCTGATGAGCATTCAGACATTTGTTGTAAGTATCTGTGAATAATATGATTTATAGTTTCTATTTGTTTCAGCTGTTATTATGAGAGTTTAGATATAATGTATTCAAAAAATGTAAACATCTAACGGGAATGAAAATAAAATAAACATGAAAATGAATCATGTAATTATTGGGTTACATAGACATGCATTAGCTTTATATTCTATTGGATGAGCACTGCTTCAGAACATGAATAATGCCAATGATTTAAAAATCTAATGTGTTTGCTTTGATCAAATGCCCTCTGACCTTGTTTTGTTGCTGGGCCAGATGCAAACTCTGCTTGCAAATGAAGATAATCAATTTAAATATATTGAGGATAGGATTACTTGCAGAAAATTGCTAAATATTTCAATGCTTCTTGGTAATATTTTAAGGAGTCTGAAAAATAGACATAGGTTTGGAAAAGGATAATTTTATAACATGTTAATGTAAGCCAAAGGAAATCACAATACAAACAATGGAGTTTTTCAGATGTTTCAGAAATGGCAATTACTTATGTAATACATGATAGCAATAGTGTGCAGCATCTTTGTTTCCATGAAGTTTTAAACTTTTTCCAACTTTTTAAAAAGTTATAATGAGATAGTGCAGTTCCATAGTGTTATGTATAAGACCTATGTCAATCTTTTCCAGAAGATCAAACATACATTTTCAGAACCCTGTTTTTCCTACCCCATGGGGGTGGGGAGAAATATCTGCAAACACTTTAACACTCAAGTATTCATCTCCTTTCTCAAGCCTTTCAAACTTGCATTTAAACGTTGATTGTGATGCCTAATATTTTGTCACAGTGGTTTGGGGGTATCATGTGATTTTATTGGTTACTTTTATGAAAAAAGGTTTTCAAAATGCTTTTAAGTTTAAATTTAATTGAAATTAAATATTTTAAAATACTATCCGGACATACTTCTACAGTCCAAATAAAATCCCAATGTTTTCACCAGGGAGCCATGTCAGGTGAATCAGCAAGTCAATATCTCATTCACACTTAGCATACGACTGGATGCCATCCATGCAGAGGATGGTGTCTTAGCATACAACTGGTAGTAATTCCACTCTAGAACTTGTATCCATATCTAGTTATTATAATTATCTGGCTGAGGAGGTTCAAGCCTATGCAGGACAGCAGTACATCACCTTGATATATACAGTACATCACCTTGATATAAGGCCCAGTTGATGGCCACTTGTGTGAGCTGTCTTGGGTTGACTTCCAGTTGTAGTCTTCCAGAATTCCAATCAGTTCTTGAGGAAGGTACTTAGTGGTCTTGTTGACTCTATATAATACTAAGCATTCACATATCCATTTCTGCAGGATTGATGTTGTAATCAACCCAGGCTATGCTCAGATGGGCCTGTCTAGATTTTGAGTTTTAGGTGACTGCTCTATCTGTGAGCAACTGATGTTTTGATCTGTTGTTGTCTCAATGCCGTTCTGAGCTTTGCTCATGTACTTTCCACATGGTCCTGTAACTTGATGACTATGATGTGTGATAGAGCTTTCCATGCAACAAGGCAAATTATTGGCTGGTAGTTGGATGGAGTTGATCCCTTGTAGAAGTCTTTCGTGAATCAACTTTGTCTTTCCTTGTGTTAATCAGTCTGGGTGGGAGGCTGCTACTAGCAGCTGATTCATCTTTGCTGTTAGGCATCCATGCCTAACTTTCTTTAGCCAGTAGATATAGATCCTTTCTGGGACAAGTGCTGTCTGACTCTTCCAGTTGTTGAGCTGCCATTGGATGTCTGCTACTATGATGGTGACTGGTTTCACTCTGGGAGATGTCTATAGTCTGCTCTCAGATTTTGCAACCACTTTGCATTGATGTTATGTGCTTTCTCTTTCTTCCATATGTTCTTCCAGCATATTGGTGGCTCTGTTGTTACTATGTTATTGCACTGCAATTGGGAATACACCTTGATGGTTCTTTGGAGAACATGGCATTTATCTTCTTGGCATCTGCTTCTCTGATGTATTTCCTTAGCCTGATAACTAATGCTGAGCCTTTTTAAGCCATCTTAAACACATGTTTCTGTGTGTTGAAAGCACTCAAAAGCGTGCGACAGCAGGTGCACATCCACAATGCAATGTCTGCATGACCCCCCACATGACTTGCTGCCATGCATGCATGTGCGCCCCACCCCGCATGCCCCCTGCACATGTGTGGCAGAGACCCAAAAACTAGCTGGGTATCGGGACACATGCACACATGCGTGGTGAAGCTGAGCTAAGGCAACAGCTCACATGTCTACAGGGAGGACTCTGTGTGCCACCTGTGGTACACATGCCATAGGTTCGCCATCATGGATCTATAGGGCTTCATCTATAGTAGGGATTGTTGTGAGGGCTCTTTTGGCATCTTCTAGCATAGTATTTGATGGTACTTCTCAACTGAGCGTGTACTGTATGTATAATATATATTTAGAGAGAGAAAAGTTTTGATTGAAAGAAAGTAAAACATTTAAATAAAGAATGAAAGCATTAGTGAAAAATTAGATTAGCATGACCAGAGGAACATATCAAAAATATAAACCATTCATAGAGGATCACTGCTATCTAACACAAGGTTAAGCATAATGAAGCCTTTTGTAGACTTAAAATTTTGTATCTTCTCCATATTAACTTAAAACTTGTGTCCTTTGTTTTATTTGTTTTCTGGTCTCCTTATAGTAAGGGATATTTTTTTTATCCCTAGTTTCATAGTTTGCTCTAAGATTTTTAAAAAAATGAAAATGCTAAACATTTATTGTCTCTTTTTTCAGTGTATACAATTTATTATAAGACATATTTACGGTGGATTGTAATGGTTGCTGAATATAAAAGGTATTATTATGTCTTCCAGTTAATCATAGTTGTCCTGACAATCAATTTAAATGCCATAATAACCGATGCATCCCTAAGAGATGGCTTTGTGATGGAGCAAATGATTGTGGTAACAATGAAGATGAATCAAATGAGACTTGTGCAGGTAAAGAGAAACAATAAAACAAATCAAGCACATTTCCTGGTGATTACCGTATGTTTGATCTTAAGCCTCTGTTAAGTATGCTCGGATCTAAAATTTTGGTCTGAAGTAAACCAAGCCATTACTGGTTACCATCAATTTTAAATAAAACGAGCTTGTTTCTAACATGGGTGCTGTTTTAATTAATCTTGTTAATTGGCTCTACTTTACTAAGTAATTTCACCTGTCCATATGGACAAACTCATTATTGGTCTAGTAGAAGCATATGCTTTTCTCCCCTCCATACTCCCTTCTGGAGTTTGACATTTAGCAGGTATGTTGTGAGATACTGTTATGAGTCAGGTGATAAATTAATTGACATGTAAACTTTTGGTAATGAAAAGACCTAATAATTATTAACCATAGTCTCTCTGTATAACATATTTCAATCTTGGCAGCTCTGGAGAATAACATGCACAGGCAAGAGATTTCCAGGCTAGAGATGGTAGTTATGGAAACACTTGGCCTCATGGGAAGGATGGCAAGAAAAATCTATGGATTTAACAAAATGTAATTTTAAGAGAAAGCTAGTTTGGTTAAGGTATGAGGGTAGAAACTGGGAGAATGTGAGTTTTAGTCCTTCTTTAGGTACCAAGCTAGCTGGGTGACATTTGGCCAGTCACTGTCAGACCTTGGAACAGGCAATGGCAGAACCATTTCTGAAAAACCTTGCCAAGAAAACTGCAGGGACTAGTCCATGTAGTTTCCAGGAGTCAAAACTGATTTAAAGCCATTGTTATTATTATTTTAAAAGAGGGAAAATGGAAAGGAAAGCTGAATGTTTCATTTGGCTTCATTTTTCTTGCAATAAAGATTCTTATCTAGCTGAACTGTGACCATGACATATCTGTCAAGTCTTATCTAAGAGCTAAATTGAACTGTATAAACTGTATAAAACCAGGAGGTTTCTGAGCTTTGCACAGAGAAACCTGAGAGTGCTTCCTAATCAGTGCCAATGAGATGGCACTGCTCATTGTGTCCTTATGAGGGGACGCCATGGCACAGTGACTTAATGACACTAGAATTGCTGGCCAGAACTGGTCTGCACTCCAGCAGTTTGAGCCCAGCTCTGTGAGATGAGGTGAGCTCCTGTCTACCCAGTAGTTTGAAAGCATGCATATTGCAAGTAGATAAATGGGTACCACTTCAGTGGAGAAAACCTAGCTGCACTCATGCGTGCAGGGAGGAGAAGTCAGCACTGGACTTGGCCAGACATGAGGCAATGCAACACAATGTGAAGTGAAACTGTTGGAGGAGCCCAGAAGAGCCAGCACAGGCATGTAAGGGCTGAACAGAATGAACTAACAATTTAGGAGTGCATTGTGTTTAGCATTTGTAAATTTCCCTAACATTGTATGACATATGATAGATGATAGGTAGGTAGGTAGATAGATACAGTAAGTAAGTAAGTAAGTAAGTAAGTAAGTAAGTAAGTAAGTAAGTAAGTAAGTAAGTAAGTAAGTAAGTAAGT
>JANHFT010002015.1:118574-143551 GCA_032467955.1 Pseudoxenodon macrops
ACTTTTGTCTATCAAAATAAAATATGCTTATAATTAGTTCAATATTCAATTACTGTGTGTTTTATTTTATTGGACAGTCCTCTCTGAGATTGAGTTCAAGAACAGCCCACGCCCTGTCACCCATCATACCGCCCCATACCTCTCAAGGTCAGAGGAGAATAATCTGAATATATCTAGCTATTACCAAATGAAGGGATCAAAATCAGGCCATCCAAAAGAGAGGACTGTCCAATAAAATAAAACACACAGTAATTGAATATTGAACTAATTATAAGCATATCTTATTTTGATAGACAAAAGTGACTGGAATTCTTTCATAATGGCTTCTTAGCTTTCCTAAAATAAAATTCCATATTGAAAGTTCCTGGCTTTTTGTGTACCTGTTTAATAGACTCCAGTCTAATCTGTTAGGGACAAGTCTGAATTTGCTTTCTTAAAAGAGGTTATTCTCTCCCTATTCTAGAATCAAAATATTCTACAAATATTAATCAGATGAATGTCTTTTATTACATTCACTGTAATAACCTACAACTGATTAGGTTTAACTGCAAAATATAATGTTCTGTTCCCAGATCCTTTTGAAGCATTCATCATTTTCTCTATTCGGCATGAGATCAGAAGGATTGATCTGCAGAAACGAGACTACAGCCTATTAGTTCCTGGTTTAAGAAATACAATAGCACTTGATTTTCACTTCAATCAAAGCTTACTATACTGGACAGATGTAGTAGAAGATAAAATTTACAGAGGCAAGCTTTCTGAAACTGGAGGTATGAAATGGAGCTTAGATTTTATTTCATTTTTTAAATTAAGTGGTACAGGACTCAGTTTAGGAAACACGATGAATGAGTTATAATTGGAAGGTTTTTATTAAATAAATTATAAATATGTACAAATACATTTTATTTTTTAAATGGTAAACATGTACATCAATACATACTCTGAATGAGTTATATATGGAAAGTTATATAAAATGGGGCCAAGAAAAAGGGCCTTCTCAATGGTTGCTCCCTCCCTATGCAATATAATTCCCCCAGAAATAAGATTGCCACCATCTTGATATTTCCCGAGAAAGATCTGAAGAAAAATTCAGTCAGTAGGCCTGAGGACCTCAGGTTGATATGAAAGCGATGAAGTGAGTGGTTTGGTTACTCTTGTTGCTGCTTGCAGGAGTAGTATTGGTGAGAGACTTAGGGGTTTTATTTTGTGGAGTTTTATCATCACAAGCTGCCTGGGGTCAGCATTGTAAATTGGATAGTTAAATAAATTTGCTAAATAAATAAATAGTTTTGAGGGTTTGGGGTTTGGTGATTGAATATTTTCTTCATGGCTTATTTGTCTTTCTGTTTAAAATCTAAAAAGTAACTGGGATTTTTCAAATATGTATCACTTATGTGGTACATACATTTACAGATACTGCATTTTGCAGTTTGTGTGTGTGTATGTATTTATGCAATAAAAGTAACCTGACTGAGTTCATAAGGAGAATGCAATCTAAGCAACTCATTCCCATAGTAGATCAACTGTGATTATCTGAAATATAGGATGAGTAATGCAATAGCAATAGCACTTAGACTTATATACCATTTCACAGTGCTTCACAGCCCTCTCTAAGTAGTTTACAGAGTGAGCATATTGCCCCCAACAATCTGGGTCCTCATTTTACCGACCTCGGAAGGATGAAAGACTGAGTCAACCTTCCGCAATATTTCTGGGATAATTTCTGGGATATTTCAAACATGGACTAAAGAACTGAAATTTCCAATAATGCCCTATCAATTGATTCATGTTCTTAAAAATGTTAAAATAGTATCAACAGGATTGAGTTTAAAATTTATTCAATATACATACAATGAAAAAGGTATTTAAGCCACCTGTTTCTAAAATCTTGCCTTAGCTGTGATGTAGGCAAAGATGACATATGTACTCTCTATCCTTATAGATTCAAAAGAACATTCCAAATATTTTTCTGCTTAGATCATAGCAGCTAAAGATAATATTTAGGATCAATTCGCAGATTTATAATTTTGAGTGTGCTGTGATAATGCACCCAAAATGACTACTATAGCTTAATTTGTGTATTCAAATATTGCTACCTTACTAGTTATGGATAATCACAAAACACCTATTAACCAGGAGTTAAATGATTGTTTGCTATCTTTCAGCTTATATTGTCTACTATTCTATTTATATTTTCTTTGAAGTATCACATTTTCACATAAGAAATATGCAAACAAAAAGGAAAGAATAAAAAGACGAGGAACTTCTATTAGAATACTTATTATCAAGTCCAGCATGTTTCAGAAACAAGTTCTTTTTTCAGTGCTTCTTTTTTTATATAATTTTATATTAAAAGCTAGGTATATCAGAAAGGGGAACAATGCATTTCCTTTTTATTTATCATACTTTGTTGTAAAGTTGCCTATTACTTTTTGAAAAGTCAGTTGATGTCTAGATAAGAATCTTGAGAGTTAAAAAAGAAGTTTTTTGTGTTTTTTTCATTTCTGTATTCTTGTATTGTGATTTTTTTTCCTGTACTGTCACCTGAAAAGTTCCAGAAAACCTGTGCCAAAATGCTTTCTCTTAAACCTTTATCTCTTCCCTCCTCAAATGTATAAAGTGTTGGCTCGTCATTTAGCTCCTTCAGTTGCTTCATTTCAGACCATTGAAGAGAGTTTCTAATAAACATTAAATAGGAAGCATGTAAAGGATATATTCTACAGTTTTATTTTATTTTTTAATTCTTCTAATAAGACTTGAATTCAGAATGATGAAATGCATAGGAGATAAATGTAAAACACCAATAAAGGTTTGTAACCGAAGATATATGTTACTTCTGAGGTAAATTGAATCAGCAAGATGTTGGAAAGCAATTGTGTGGCAGAATTATAGCCATAATGTTCTTCTCAGATGGATCCAGCAAAGTTAAACTGGGACTCTGTATTTCATACATCATATTCCATTTCAAGTCAAAGGCTTATTTTTCTTTTATGTTTCTCAAAACATTCACAATAATATGTAGAATTCAGTGCAGTTTATTTCTGAAAATGCCCTCAGAATTATTTTATCAGTCTCTAATAAATTGTTATACTAACCATGGAAATTGAAGAAATTGTAAAGCATGTGGCAGTTTTGGAGCAAATATTTCTTCTTTTTCTTGAATTTTTGGTGCACTTATAAAATAATTTGTAAAAATTATTTTGAATATTTAACTTTTTTATATACAAAGGCCAAATCCTGCACACTGCTTGCATAGATAGCAGTACTATGAAATGTTTCTCCTAAGGTTCTAGTATAACCTCCCTTATTAACTACACTATCTCCCCTCCTGGTCTACTATGATTAACCTGCAAACCATAAGCAAATTCTTAAAGGTAAAATATTAGAGGACTTCTATGCAAGTAGATGGCCTTGTTGAGTCAACAAATATAGATAGTCCTTTTTTACTGACTGCTCATTCTAGGACTGTTGGAAGTTATGTTGGCACTGAAATAGAAATTTTATAACTGGTCCTCAAACTTGTAGCTTGTAGTCACGCATTCCTATGACCATGTTATCATGATTCAGGTGCTTGGCAACCAGCATACATTTATGACAGTTGCAATATCCTCTGGTCACATACATGATCTCCATTTGTGACCTTCAGATTTAAAATCTTTCAAGCAAAATGTGGCAGCCACATGCTTAACAACTGCAAATCAGGTTGACTGATGTGATATTTCACTTTTCAGTCATGCCACTTAGCAATGGATTTGCCAGTCCCATTAACGTTAGTAAGTGAAGATAACCTATAATGTTTAAAATATCAGAAAATTATGCATAAACTCCGCAGAAGACGAAAATGATAACAGAACAGTTGTCATAGCATGTTCCGCATGCATAGTTTGCAGAATTGTGACTAATTATCTCAGTCCTGGGGAATTAGAAACAACCCATTTGCAACAGTGCTACTCTTTTGCGATCCATTCCAAAAATATATGTTATGTAAAAATATAAAATAGCAAATGCTATTGAACCTAATTGCCTTTAGAGATTTTCTGGCTTAAAATGAGATAGAAATAATTTTACTGGTAATGGATAATATAGTATTAACAATTTAAATATTAATGATGGTGATCCTTTTTCACAATAGACATCTCAGAGTTCAAATGCCTTTCAAAATGTATGAGAGCTACTTTACAGTTTTGAATTACTATGATCATAGTTTTGAAATTATTATGTTTATCACCTTTGTTGTAATTATAAAAGTGTTGAATGTTATAATTGGAACAAAACTTTTATTTATAATATATTCATATTAAAATATTTATGTTATTCAGAAGGGTTATATCTTCACCTGTTGACCATAGATAATGGAACTGTGCATAAAGAGACCTTAAAAAACAATCCTACTATGTACGTGTCCAAAAGCATATATGCCGCTTTGTGCATGTGTAAAATAGCAAACAAAAATGAAAAAACTATCTGAAAGCATTCAACATCTAATGATGTTACCTACGGTAGTTTGGTAATAAAACATCTGCAGGAAAACAATCAAGCTCAGAGAGCACCAAGGACTCCACAGTTCAACCCTGCAATATTTTTGGCAATTGCAAATATGTAAATCTATAGAAAATGGAACTACAAATGACCAGAGAGTCATTGTTTTTTAAGAAGTACATAATTTTTGCTTTTGTATACATTTCTAAAATTCAAGATTTGTTCTAATATTTTCACAGGTGTAAGCTCTGTTGAAATTGTGGTCCAACATGGTTTAGCTACTCCCGAAGGTCTTACTGTGGATTGGATTGCTGAAAATATATATTGGATAGACAGCAATCTGGATCAAATTGAAGTAGCTAAATTAGATGGTACACTGAGGACAACTTTAATCGCAGGTGCAATGGAACATCCTAGAGCTATTGCTTTGGATCCCAGATTTGGGTAATTATACCTTATGTTATCTTACTTTTTTTTTAATGATGCAAATTATTTCATAATATTGCATTGCTTTAATATAAAAAAGAAAAAGCAGAAAAAAGTGGGAAACAACCAAAACTTATTTTAAAGAAAATCATGCAATTTTTAAACACATAGCTAAACCTTGACCATGCAAAATAACTGTGGTTAGTCTATTTATTGCTTATTGCTTATTTTTTATTAAAAGTAATCAAGCATAGATTTAAATGACATTAAATCTGGGACTGTACATTTTCCACACTGGATGGTTTTTTTTCTTTTTTGTTAGTTCCCAACCTTAATAAATTCATACTTATGTTGTGATAAATTGCATTTTAACTATATAATTCAAAGGTACATTTACATTTAAAAACTAAAAACTAAAACATTGGGTAAAACTTGGGATGGGCATGGGATCAATCCGATCTCTGGAGAAATGATATTCAGAGGTGCCTCAACAGAAAAGTCTCTACCTGGGACTAGCAAGTCAACACATATATTGTCATCATTTAATATTGTGAAATTCCTTTGCCTATTAAACATTTTTGCATTTTCCTTTGAAATACTTATTTCATTAAAGCTCATCTACTTCACACTGAGTTTTTTTTACCTATGAGAACAGTTAAAATATTACATTGCTTTTGGCATCAGCTGAAAAAGATATGTGTAGCTGAGTAGTATTGATCTATAACGAGAGTCAGCAGCTAAATGGAATAATATCTCATAACAGCTTTGCCTAAATGGCAAATAATATATGTACAATAAATGTTCAGAGCTTAAAGCATGGCAAAGACTAGAATGTTGAATAGTGATCCCTGAAGACATACCTCAAAGCATTCAGAGTACTTGGGACTATTTCTGCTGTTGAGGCCCTCTAAACCATTTTGAACCATTCATGCAACCATCTTCACTCCTGCAATATTCACTACATGAAAGAAGGTGACAATACTGCAAGCCAATCAGTCCTAGCCTTAAAAGAATGCAGGAAAAGTAATTCAATCAGTGTTTTGTCCAAAGTTGCTACAAGAAACAAATAATTTTTCATACATACACACTGTCCATGTAAAAAAGAAACAAACTATTAGCAGCCCATCCACATTTTCACTGAATATTAAATGCTTTTGTCTAGTCATGTTTTAAATATTTGTCTGCAATCACTAAAGCTATTGAACTGCCAAGTTGTCAGTCCATCTGTATTGAAAATTCTGTGGACAGTTATGAAGATTGTGTAACCAGAGACTTCTGTCTAAGCTGTAATTATGGCAGTAGGTTACAGTAACATCAGAAATAAAAGATGGGGTGATACCTTTGAAATAAATGTACAAAAAATAGGATGATGATGGTTACCAATGTCAGAGATGTATTGAAATGATTCTGGCACAACAAATATTTCCTCACATTCATAAATACACATGAAAGAAATTGTTAACATTTTGTATTCATTTCACCACTATGTGTAAAGTAGTTTTAACTTTTAGATACTCACTGCTGAAGAAAAGCAAAAACCTTCATAATTTCACCTTGTTCCATTCACCTGGCCCATTATGTATTAAAGACAGTGGTGAGATTCAGCCGGTTTGCACCGGTTTGGTAGAACTGATACCTATTTTTTTGCTAAGTTCAGCAAACCTGTTAAACATGTTCTGGAAAATCTGTGTTTTCTGGAATACGTCTGGTTTTTGTTCAACTTCCTTCCAGATGGAAAAATCAAACAAAAAACCCTCCCCAAAAGTCCAAGAGAGGAGCGACGGAAACCAAACAGAAATGCGGTGCCTTCGATCACGTCACTCAGGCGAAAACTGTTTTACTTTATAACAGGCAGCAGGGGTGGGGTCTGCACATACGGTGGCAGCCCAGGGCCAAAGTGGCACCAGAGCATCAATGTCAGGGAGGGTCATGAAGCGAGCAGGCATCCTGCCTGCATCCCCCATGTTGGCTGCCCCTTCCCAGCCAGAGCTGGAATATCACTGCATTTAAGTGCCGGTAGATGCCGGCCTTCCCTCTGGCTTTCCCTGGGTTGCTGCTGAAGAGAGACTGGCCCATTTCAGCGCCTGGCACCCAGATGGCCTTGCTTCCCTGAATCATTTATTTGCTAACCTAATTTCCAGCTCTGTCATGTTTCTCTGTCACATTTCTCACTGTCATGTGCACGGAAACAAAAGTTTGTGGGACTAAAAAAAAGTTCAGTCAATCAATTCCAACTTCTCACGAAACAAAAGATCTCGTGAAGTTGGAATTGATTGAACTTTTTTTTTAGCTAACTTGATTTCCATGACAGAGCTGGAAATCAGGTTAGCAAAGAAATGATTAGGGGAAGTGAGGGCATCTGGGCAGTAATGGATGGACCAAGCTCCGTGGCACGGCTCTGCAATAGAGAAACAGGAAAAAGATCGGCCAGCACAAGGGAAGGATGAGGAGCAGCGAGTAGAAAGAGAAAGTGGCTTCTTCCTTCCTTCACGCTGGCTGCTCCATTTCCTACTTCTCCATTGCAACACAGCGCCCAGGATCCGCTTTGACGGCAGGGGTGTAATTTAACAACTGGCTTGTCCAAGGTTAGGTTGGCCATCGCGGGAGGCTTGTCCCACATGTGTGGCGGAGCTGGAGGATATAGATGGGCCACGCCTCCTACAATGGCCAAGCTGACCCTGGGAAAACCGGTTGTTAAATTATTTGAATTCCACTGCTGTATAAAGGGACCTGTTGCAAGCATGTTAAAGAGTCCAAATTGAATCCATACTGAATTTAAATTGTTATCAGCAGGGAGCTATGCATCTTGAATTAGTTGTCTGCTGTGGTACTGTGAAGTCAGCAAGTAGTATTTCTCCTTTCAGAACAGATAATGCAATAAGAGCTAACCCTTGGTATTTGGGTATATGGGAAACAAGATGAGGTAATAGCTCCCTCCAATAGGGATCAAACTCTTCAACATTGCATTTCCCCCCCTGAACTGCATTAAACTGGACAAATATGAGAGCATAGCAATACAAAGCTTTGGAACAAACTTTAGAGAAGTAGAAGCTACTGGAACATACCAGAGCCACTCTAAATTTTGCATGGGACAAGTTAGTGTGTATAGTAGAAATACCATTATGAAATACATTCTACATGGCAGAAATAAACCACAATGGCTATTTCACTCACAAAACTTAAAAGACTGAAAAGTGTGTAGACAATCGTATTTCTGTTGGGGAAGGGGAATTAAAACCTTGGAATAGCTAATTATTATTAAAGATAGTGGGTGCTTCTTTTTAAATACCAATTAAAATCTTAAGACACCACCTTTGCAAAAGATAGATCATGGACATTTTTCTTGGAGGAATTTATTTTTTTCTAGTAGCCAATCAATTAACTTTCCTCTAGCAGCTTTATGAGCCAGCAGTGAGTGAGTATAAAATGCAAGTATAAAATCCACTTTTACAAGGCAAAACAAGCTGAAATTTATCTATTGGCACTAGGGACATGGTTTAAGTAAGCATTCACTAAAATTATTTTTTAACCTAAAGTTCAAGCAGGAGTACATGCAACTAATGTTATCAGCATTGTTTTGCAAACTACTTACAGCACCATTCTGATAGTCCCTTTTAACTACACTACAGAAGAAGATGTAATACCCAGTAAATCACTTGAAATAACTCTACTGGATGACTTTGTGGTAATGTAACAGAGACAGAGAAAAATGATTTCTTCCTTGCTACAGAGTAGATCTCACAGGAACGTTAATGTGTATTTAGATTCAGATTGACGATTTTTCCCTCCTTATTTAGTTTATGGTGCTTAACTAAATTTCCTCACTGAGGGTATTATTCTATGTTAAGCAGAGGAATAATCTCTGAAAAATTCTCTGATCATTCCATAAATCAATTATGATAATATTTTCTAGTTGTAGAAAATCCCTCAAAATATCTAAGAATTGTTGGAATAGATCAATTTAATACTATCTTTAGAAGATGAGGAAACCTGTAAATTTAAATCTAAAATCAGTTAGCCTCTCCATAATAGTGCTGTTTTTCTTCAAATTGTATTACATTCAGATTGACTTCATTCTTACAATTTAAAAATATTTTTTTAATTTAAAAAAAATTATTTTTAAAGCAAATGAAGTAAAGTTATATTTGCAATCAGTATAATTTCACTGTATTAGAAATTATGGAAATTAATTAGTAAAATTACAGTTTTTCCAATGGCAGGATATAGATCCTATCATTTATTTACTCACTTACTTATTTACTTACTTATTTCAAAATATTTATATAGTCTGACTACTTTGGGACAAAAATCTGGACTAATAGTGATTAGTGGCTAATATTGATGCTTTTTTCTAAAATATTGATTATTTTATTTGCTCCCGTTAATTTGTTTCTTTTTGTATCATTCAGAATTTTATTTTGGACAGACTGGGATGCTAATTTTCCTCGCATTGAATCTGCTTCCATGAGTGGAGCAGGAAGAAAGATCATATATAAAGACATGGATAGTGGAGCATGGCCTAATGGTCTTACAGTTGACCATTTTGAAAAACGGATAGTTTGGACAGATGCTAGGTAAATGTCTAAAATTTTAATTACCACAAGAACATGTAAGTAAGGAACTTATATAAGCTTCTTAAATTCATATGGTTGGGGAAGTACACATGAATATTTTTCCATAGTTTATATAGAACTTAAATAAATCTGAAAAAGAATATAGGAAAGTATTAGAAAAATATAACCACATAAAATGACCAGAAGAGCCATGTTTGATATTCTGGAAAAGATTGATCCAAAATTTTATTTCCATAAAGAATGAGAAGGACAATATTGATTTAAAAAAAGGAGAAAGATCTGTTGATTGTCATGGAAAGTAGTCAATATTAAGGAACAATTTAAATGCACAAACAATGATTCTAGATTTGGTTATATTTTCTGTTTTTATTTCTTTCAAATATTAAAGCCATTCCATTTAAATAATCTTGTGGCTGACAATTCAGTAAAATGGGATTTAAATGTTAAAAGCAAGAAAAATAAACTGGTTCTCAATAGAAAAAGAAATTTTATACTGATAGGGAAACATTTAAGTGATAAAAAGGCTTGGTAAGGCTTTGAATATTAAGTCATATTTAAATTCAAATTATTTTATGGTCTCAGACTATAAATAGAAGAGCAAAAGTGAACACCATTACAAAATTTAATTTAAAAAGAAAAAAGAATGAACCTGAAGCAATGAATAATGAGAAGAATGTACCTATCATCTTCTGCTAGTCATAGCTGTTGTTGGAAACATGGCAGCCTTTATAGTGATCGTCTACATTTGTCTTACAGAAGGAAGATTGAAAGATCAGAAATTTATGACAATTAAATGTATGTGTGGCAGACACCATTGATACCCTTGGCAGTGTAACCATACATGGATTATTTGTTTACATGCAATTATTCTATTGGATAATAATATTATATTGCATTATAATCCCATAATAAGCAGAATATGTAATATGTTATAAAGGTGTCTAGGAAATATCCATGAAGAGTCTACAATTGTACCATAATCAAATCAGGGTTAATAATTTTAGCCCTCTCATTTTGTAATTCTCAATCCAAATCCTATGTTTGATTAAAGTTTTGTCTGGGCAAATGACAATATTGCCAGGAATGAGAGAACATAATATGCCAGATTAGAAATAATTTGCTTCCTCAGGGAAGAAGGCAATCTATCCAGTAGGATAAGATGAACCAGAGGCTTAGCTCAAAGATTTGTTACAGCCAAAATCTTACAGGTGGGCCACAAGGCAAATGCAACCAAGTTCCAAAAAACAAGGGCATTTGAAACTAAGCAAGGGACATGAACAAGGTTGGGTTCTGGATATTTTTGCTGCTGGTTTGGTCAGGGTTGCATTGCGTTGCATATGTGCGCGCAAAGCGTGTGGACACAGCAATAAAGAAATAGCTTCTGTGCAGCAATCAAAAACTAAGATGCCATATGCACAGAAGCAAAATCCAAGATGGCAGCACCCATGGAGACACTGAGGGAACTGCCTCCATGACATCATTGCTGAACTACTAATAGTTCTAAAGAACTGGTTCTAACCAGTAGGAACCCACCTCTGCACATGAAGAATGGCTTTCAGAAAGTTAGCCTGAACAGCTTCTAAAATAGGGACATCCTTATAAACACAAAGTTGTGCAATAACTCAAAACCTTTGCTTAATATAATTTTATTGTTGCAGGAATGTAATGATTGCCTTGATTACTAGAATAGAGTAAGTCTGTGAGAATCAGTTGATTATTCCAGTCAATAGGGGATTGTGAGTGGATGCCTAGGTATCTGATGCACTTAATCTGATCAATTAGTCTTTTGTTAAATTCTTACTTTACAGGAGGATTAAAGGGCATTCCAGAGCTTAATTTTTTGACTAATTTTCAAGAAATTCCCCAGAACAGTAGGACACTAATGGAGATAGACATGCTTGAGGGCTCACTTAAAACTGTATGGTGGGCAAGTATTGGAGGGTGAAATTTTAATTTAGAAAGGGCTACAATGTCACTTATATAGAAGTTGAACAATAAAAGAGTAATAATATCACCTTATTTGACTCCTTTGAGGACAGGGAGATGGTTACATCACCATTACAATTGTCTCTAATCTGCACTGTAATATTTTGATGAATAAAATTGCCAATCTGAGAAAGTGATGATCAATGGATATTGTAATACCCATTATATTTTCCTCGGTTCGAATTGAGTCTAAGGCTGCCCTTAAGTCAAGAAAGGAAACATAAAGGCTACCTTTGGGAACTTACAGGGCTTTTTCAACCAAATATATAAAACAGAACATTGATCCATGGTAAAATATCCTGATCTGCCACCCAACGGTTAAAAGCCAGGATATTTACTGAATACATTCAATGTAAAAAATTGGCTTTAGAGTTTTCTAACTGTTAAAAATAAATTAATTGAGTGGTAATAACATTTGCTTATCACTTTTCTAGTATATTTTGAGACTGATACAGTTAAGCCACCCTTTGGGAAACAATATAAAATTACTTTTTTATTTGTTTAATTTTCCAAGAAATAGATCATAGCTGTAATAAGCTTTCAAGAGAGTGTTTCAACTGTTTTTCAGGTCAGATGCTATTTATTCAGCACTGTACGATGGGACTGGCATGATTGAAATTATACGAGGTCATGAATATCTTTCTCACCCTTTTGCTGTCTCCCTATTTGGGAGTGAAGTATATTGGACAGACTGGAGGACAAATACATTATCTAAAGCAAATAAATGGACAGGCCAAAACGTTAGTGTGATACAAAAAACCAGTGCACAGCCTTTTGATCTTCAAATTTATCATCCAAGTCGTCAACCCCAAGGTAAAGTAATAATTTTTATAAAAATGTTAATTGCAGCCTTTGTATTCTTATTCAACTTCATTGTTAAGTAGAAAATATAAATGGGAATATTTTTACATGTGTATGTGAAAGACTTTCCTGTGTGTGTGTGTGTGTGTGTGTGTGTGTCCGTGCAACTGAGAAATCTAACATTTTGTATTTATCAACAAATATTTCTCTGAATGTCAGTTTATATTTTCTCTGGTGCTTAATAGATAAATTGATGTATTTGAACACTGTGGTTCATTTTAAGATTCCCAAACAAAGCATAAAATTAATTGCCTTTTGTATATGCTTCTGGGAAGAAGTACTAGCTATTAGTTGTTAAGAAGATACTTTAATTTTGGGTCAAGATAATAAATATTGTGTTTTGCATTATACACTGCACCAATTTTGGAACCATTCTGTGAGGGTACTATTTTTAATAAGTATTGTAGTCAGATTGACAATTAACAGCTGTTCCCCCCACCATTACTATTTCATGGGGATATTGACCTAGGATTGTTGAAAAATATTATCTGACTTTGGAGGGTTCTAATAAGGAAAATTACAGAGACCTTTCTCCATTTTTCACCCTGCTGATCCTTTAAGTAGCATAATTGCAGTATTGCAAAGTTATACCTTAACATTTTCACTGAATTAGTAGTAATAGTATTATCAGCAACCAAGTATTGGGACATTAGAAGAAATCACACTTTATTTTATTATAACTCAAAATTATTCATTTTTATTGGCTCTTCTACACATTGATTAATATTATGCATATATTCAATATTGGGAAAGTAGACACTATGTTGAATAATAACAGTGTGCTTCAGAAATCCTCTTTGTGCAACTTTCATGTTTGTGTTTTTTCAGCTATAAAAAAAGAAAAATAGAATGGCAATATGGGTTAAAATTAAAAAAGAAATCTCTGAACTGCAAAAGAAAAAAAATTGACCTTAATATTTCATTTTCAGAAACCTAAGCCTGCCCTTGTTAGTAATAACCTGTATATGTCTCTGGTTAAATACAGGGTATCTACTGGACTAAAATTCAATTAGTTTCTGTGTCAAACAGATTAGATTTATATCAATATAATAAATAGTTGTTAGTTAATTCCATTTAAGCTTTGTAATACTTTGAAAACAATACAAAAAAATCAATGTTTAATTTTAGAGAAACATTTTCACAAGCAACCAAATTTATGATATATTTCTGTATATAACTGCATTTGTTTTCATTGGTTTTTATGAAAATATGTTTGCAATCATTAAACTAGAAATCCTACAAATAACCCAATATAAATATTTAACACATTACAGATATATCTGTAATGTGTTATCCATTATGCTATAAGTAAGCAGTAAAGTACAGAACAACTTAAGTCTCTCTATCATATTTCATTTATTTTAGTTTTAGTAATTGCAGTGGGCTTTCATTGCTAGACATTAAACAAGTTATGTAAAAAGTCCTTAAACTTGTATTTAAACCTTCTTTTGCTAGGGAAACTCACCCAATACTATATACATGTCAATCCAAATATTCTTACCGTAATAGCTGAATGACAGTCAAAAAGCAGTCTTTGAAAATGATTAAGAAATGAGAGAGAAAAAAGAAAAGAAATGAGACTTGTTCATATAGGTTACATTATGTTTGTGAGCTTGAACAAAACCTCTCAATTCCCAAACATTCAATTCATAGCTGACCACAAAAACCTCAGTTCCTGCAATCTACTCATGAGAAGCAGCTGTTCAGAGTATCTCATGATTTCTTCTTTTCTGGTGAGACTTCACCAGTCAGAGTTTTCCTTCTGACTGCCAATCTCAACTGCATTGCTGACCTGTTTCCTTCAGAAACATGTAGTTGGACATGAATCAGAAGCCCATTTATAAGAACTTTGTTGAATACGTCAAGAAACAGAAAATATGTAGTGGTGTCAATTACCACTAAGAACATCTCTGCCATTACCAAATCCATCATCCTACTTCTGAGCACACACTTAAGCACAATCCTGAATGCAGAAAAAAAAGTATTATTGCCAGTGGAATTCAGTTCAAAAATCCAGCTGACCAGGTCTCATAATACCAGACATCAAGGCCAGATTATCATCTGTATGGACTGAGTATGATAGAAAAGATTCCACTCAAACTCTTCCAATGAAATTTCTTCCCTTCTGAGAATGTACTAATAGCTCAAATAACCCAGTAGGGCATCAAGAACAGAGTACTTAAGTCCTCTGAAGAAGAAAATTGAAGAAAGCCTTCATGCTGCCATAAGCATGCAAGGGTTCACCCCCCTTTTAAAACAAAAATAAAATTGAAAATATACATATCTCTGAGCCTCTTTTATGGTACAGCAAATGTTGTTCCCTGCTTTCCTGCCCTATAAATTATTTTCCAGCTTGCAAAAGAAGCAGAAATATATATCATTTTATGTTAAAGAGCAATTATTTATATGTTTCCATGGGCAAGATCCAACTCAGCATCTCTTCCTTTGGAATGATCATTGGATAATAATAATTGAAAGCTAATAAATATCACTTTTCTGCAAGTTATATACCTTTGTTCCCTTTCCCCGCCTCTCTAATTACATTCTTATGATCAGTCAATTAATATGAAATCCTGCAGAATAGGAAACAATACAATATATGAATATAAATAAATTTGTATTATAAACCAACCTTAGTATTACATTTTTAATTCTAGCTCCTAATCCTTGTGCTGCTAACAGTGGCAGAGGTCCTTGCTCCCATATGTGCCTGATAAATCATAACAGGAGTGCTGCTTGTGCATGTCCTCATCTAATGAAACTGGCTGAAGATAAAAAGGCATGTTATGGTAAGTTTTGTACAATTTATTTTCCTAACAACTGCTTAAAAGACAGGACACAGAACCTCTGACGTGCCATTTACTGATAATTTTGATGGTAAACTCTCGGCTTCATGTTAATGAATGGATTGCTTTTCTTGTATTTAGCTTGTGAGGATTTATTATCTTGGGTTTTCCCCCTTTTCACTACAAATATAAATAGTATGATTCACATAGGTTATCTTTCCAAAACAGGGAAAATTCTAAATGGGAAAATATCAGACAATGATGATGCAAGTAAACTATATAATGAAAAGCTTCTTATTAGTTTAATGTCTACCTTTCTTCTTTTGAACTCAGTATCATTCTGGGAGGCTTATAATACAGAAGCTATTAAAAAATCTGTAAAACTATAATAAAGGCAGAAATGTGAATTCTCTCATATATTTGGTGTTTCAGGAGAAAAATAAAATAAAACTACCGTATAACGTTTCATTATCAAGATATACCAGGGCAACATGATATGTTAACAAATATATTGTGTTCTTTGAGATATAGACAATTGGATAAAAGCAGTATTGATCCTTTTATATAAAATTTCCAACTTTAGAATGGACGACTTTCCACAAAACCTTTTCCACTCATCTTGGAGACAGGAGCTCATTATAGACATATACACATCCTTTTATATTTGTTTTTATAGCAGAACACTATCCTTACCTTCACTGTTGTTGGTTCTTTTCACCAGAAAATTACTCTTACATTTTTCCATTTTCTATATAGTTTCTTTCTTATACAGTATATCTATGGAGATTCTCAGTCATCCAGGTCATGGTTGTCCCAAAGAGGCTTTTTCAGGAGGCAACTGGACTTTTTTAAAAAAGACGTTTCACTTCTCATCCATTCTTCAGAGGTGAAGAAGCTTCTTGTATGAGAAGTGAAACATCTTCAAAGAAAAAACAGAAATTCCAATTGCCTCTTGAAAAAGCACCTTTGGGTTTCTCTCTTATACTTTAGCTTGTGTTTCTTTAAAAAAAACACCTATATTTTATTATTATAAGTACTGGTAAAGTAAAGCAATAGTCCACAAAATTCAGAAAACATTAAATTATACATAACTAAATATTGTAAAAAACATGAAACCCAAAAACTAAGTCAGCTGAGTAATCTTGGAGCAGTAAATTCTCTTATCACTTATTCAGTAATTTCTGAAAAATGCTACCAATAAAAATTCAGGGGGCTTTTGTCAGGAGTCAAAAATAACCTGAAAGCACAACTTTTCAAGAATATATGCAATATATAATTCTACTTTCAAGTTTCTATACTTTAGCTAAATATTTTACATTATTACATGCATTTGCAATTTCCTCATATTCTTGTACTTCATGCACAAATTTATACTTTGTTTGAGAAAAACTATACAAAATATATTTCCATATAGAGACCAGGAATTAGAGGGAATATTGCAGGGAAGTGATAAGTGGGAGTAGGAGGTGAGGAGATAGTTTTCATAATAATTTGGTGGTAGCTCAGAAGAAAACATAATGTGACTCTTTACTTATTAATCATATCTGGTTCCTTTTTTATTTTAATTTGTTGAAATGTAAGAAATGTATAAACACTTGTGATTCTCCACAGTGGTGGATATAGCCTCCAGGAATGGGTTAACTCTGTTAGCTGATAGGACCGAGTCTATCAAAGCCGTTAAGGACCGCCTCTGTTGCCCCCTCCTTGGCAGCTTTTTGACTCGGTCACTCAGCAGGATAGATGTGCCTTCCAATCCTCCTTGTGTCTGAATAGTTCTGAGGACTGAAAATTATTGACTTCTGGTTGTGAGTTAATTTTTCCCAGCTGACTCCCTGACATTTGTTGAGTCACTGGGAAAGGGCTCAAGCAGCACCTCTATCTATTTCGTTGGTCCTAGCAAGGCAGGCAATTTGGACAGTTTCCCACCATCACGAACGCGAGGACTGGGGTCTTGTAGAAGAAACATCCTATACTGCTGCTTCTCCTCAACCGCGTGAGCGCCAAATTGCAGGATTCCCGCGCTTTCAAATGGCAGTTGCAGCAGCCATTTAAAACTCAGTGCCGCCACGATTTTATCGGAAGTATTTGGCCCTCCTGGCCTTGGGTCAGAGTGCCAGAACTGCCAGGGGAGAAGTCCCATTCCTCCCCTTATTATTGGGTTTGTGATCCCACCTGGCCGAGAGGGAGTCAGGCATCCCAAACCCTCTCCTTAGTCAGTCACTTCACACTTCACAATTAAGCGGCCAATTCCTTTGAGGAGCTATCCACCTGTGGTCCATAGGTACCCAACCTGGGACTTGCCCAAGGTTCTCCATTCTCTCATGGGTGCACCTTATGAACTGCAACGCCAGAGAAGCCTTCGCCTTCTTTCCTGTAAAGTGGCATTCCTCGTGGCCATCACTTGGCCAGGAGAATATCTGAACTTGCAGCACTATCTGTATGTTCCAACCTGTGCATCTTTCACAGTGACAGGGTTGTTCTCCGCCTGGATCCCGCTTTCATCCTGAAAATAAATACCTGGTTCCACAGAGCACAGGAGATTGTATTCCCTAACTTCTGCCCACAACCGGTCCATGCGTTGGAGAAGAAGTGGCACACTCTCAATGTGTGGCGGGCACTTCGGGTCTATATAGACAGGACTGCTTCTTTTCAGAAGTCTGAATTGCTGTTCATCTCTTTCTTGCCAACTTCGATGGGTTGCAAGGTATCCTTCTCTACCATGGGCAGATGGATCCGTTCCACTATCGCTAAAGCGTATGAACTTCAGGCCACTCAGGCCCCGGGTAGGATTACAGCCCACTCGATTCGTAGTGCAACAACTACTGTGGCATGGAATATTCAGGCCTCTCTAGAAGAGATCTGCTGTGCAGCTACATGGTCCTCTCCTACTCCTTTCGTCAGACACTACAAAGTGGACATGTTTGCCTCCATGGAGGCGTCATTTGGTAGGATGCTGCTGTAACAAGTTGCTAGGGTGTAGGGCTTTAGACACCAGACTCTGCCCACCCGTGAGGACAAGCCAGCTTTGGTATGTCCCATTCCTGGAGGCTATATCCACCACTGTGGAGAAGGGGCGTTGGTCTTACCTGATACGTTCCTTCTCAGGAAGGTGGATATAGCCTCCAGCCCCACCCTAGTTTGTGTCTGGTGGTTTTTTTATTTGGGGTGCATTCTACTTTGGAGGATGGAAGTTCACAGTGGTGAATTAGGCACGTGGAAGTCTGTCGCTTCGTTTTCTCGTCAAAAGCTGCCAAGGAGGTAGCAACAGAGGTGGTCTTTAACAGCTTTGACAGACTTGGTCCTATCAGCTAACAGACAGAGTTAACCCATTCCTGGAGGCTATATACACCTTCCTGAGAAGGAGCATATCAGGTAAGACCAGCGTCCCTTTTCTAAGTCAACATGCAGCCTGCAGGAATCCAATTTAGTGGCCCCCATTTTTATTTGGGTTTGATGTCATTGGTATAAAGAATAAAGACCCAATTTTTTAAAAAACACCAAGAGCTTCTTTTTCCAAAAAGCACCGTATCAAAGCGACTCCTCAAGGCAGCTTTTCTCCATCCTTTTAGAGCAATGGTATCAAACTCAAGGCCTGGGTCCTAGATCTGGCCCATAGGGTGCTTAGATCCGGCCGGTGGGGCAGTCCTGGAAACAGCAAAGGGCAAGCCCATAGTGCTTCTACCATTGACAATGGAATTCGGGAGGCCATTTTTGCTGGCAGAGGGTTGCAGGAGGTATGGCAGCCGAAATCGCAGCCCATTTTTGCTGACAGAGCACTCAGGTCATCACAGGCGCCCCTGACACAAGTTACATCAAGCTGACTATGGGCACCCTGGCCACACCTCCCCGGACCCTGCCAAGGTCAAACACAACCCTGATGCGACTGAAATAAAAATGAATTTGACACCTCTGTTTTACAGCAAGGCCATGGATTTTGTGCATCCATTCAATATAAAGATGAGGAGATTGATCTCTTTTTTGAAGGAGGAAGAAAATTCTCTCCATCACATACACACAGGAAGATCATAGGGTGAGGGCCAGGTAAAGAGGTCCAACAAAACCTCTAGACGATAGCAACAAAAACTACAAGCTACTACCTCTATAAACAAGGTGAAAATAGGGAGTGAAGATCCAGATGGCAGTTTGGGAAATGACACTTGGGATCTACTACAAATCTCAGCATTTTACTACATTGTTGAATAATTCTCTTTTGATTTGTTAATTTCTCTAAAAAAACTTTTTGGGGGGAGGGGAATGCAGAATTAATTGGGGAGATTAAAAAAATTCAGTTGAATCTATCAAAATCAGCTTTTGCATCCTTGAACCACATATTGTTTCAATCAGTATTAGATTATAAATTTATTTATTTAATACCAGCAAAATATGTGAATTTTATTTATAGTAGAATATCCAATAATTTTCTACAGCAACTTTTGTTCACACATAATAATACTGAATAAGTTATGCATTTGTATGATGTATTTTTTAATACAGGTAGTATTTGATTTATGATCACAATTGAGCCCAACATTTCTGTTGTTAAGCGAGACAATTGTTAAGTGAGTTTTGCCCCATTTTACATCTTTTCTTGCCATATTTGGTAAGTGAATCACTGCAATTGTTAAGTTAGTCATATGGTTGTTAAGTAAATCTGGCTTTCCCATTGACTTTGGGTGCTAGAAGGTCCCAAAAGGTGATCACAATCTCCAGGACACTGCAACCATTAAAAATATAAACCAGTTACCAAGTGTCTGAATTGTGTGAAAAATGTAAGTGTGAAAAACAATCACTTTTTTCAGTGCCATTGCAACTTCAAATGGTCACTAAACAAATGGCCATAAGTCGAGGATTACCTGTATGCAAATTTAAATAGTATATATATTGTTATACATAAAATTGCATTTCATTGCTCTGTGTCTAAGACAATCACATCTTTCTTTTTTTATAGAAATGAAAAAGTTCCTTCTTTATGCAAGGCATTCAGAAATAAGAGGTGTTGACATAGAGAATCCATACTTCAATTATATAACAGCATTTACAGTTCCTGATATTGATGATGTAACAGTTGTAGATTTTGATGCAGTGGAAGAACGTTTATACTGGACTGATGTGAAAACACAAACTATAAAACGGGCCTTTATTAATGGGACTGGTTTAGAAACTGTCATATCAAGAGGTAAAGTGTGTATTTAAAAAACAAAATGTAAATTAGCTTGCCTCCATAATTAACATATTAACATATCAACTGGCCATGTGCTGTTGGGTTAAAGTGGCCATTGTAAATTACACAAAAAGATTATCTTAGTTACGTATTACATATTTAAGCTCTGTGCATCCTGGATTCTTCATGGAGGGTTCTACATCCCCCATTCTTTGGCTTGAAAACTGCATTTTTTTCACACACACACACCCCTTGTACTTATATATATCCTATATATCTTGTCATTAACTGTAATAAATAGGTTTCATTTGTTTTGATTTTTCTATTTATTTTTATCTAAAAAATCCCAAGGTATGCTTTGATGGCCAAGAAATAAAGCTGTTTATTACATATAGTTTTTCAACAATCATACTTTGATTAAATTTGATAACTTCATTTTCTAAATCTAAGTTGCCTTTCAAAAGGCTTTAATTTTTAAGCAATTCATTTCAAATTTGATCATCTTGTATTATAATACCATCATGAAGTACCCAAAAGCAAATAGCAACTATTTATGGTTTTAGCCAAATCTGTCCATTTGATGTAATAGTATGTGGCAATGATGTTGGGGGAGGGGGGAAGCTGCCTCAGCAATTATCACAAGGAGGGTACTCCAGCTGCATTGCAGGCAGAAAAAAAAACCTCAGAAAGGATCTTCTATAATTTATTAGGCTGTAAAAAGAGATGGTGGAGGATTTGTACTTTCAGATTTACATAAAGTAGAATTAGCTCATCTGGCCTTGTTTCTTGTCTGGTCTATCAGGGAAGTTTGATACCTGCAAAGAGAAGAGAAACTGCTGATTAAACATACCCCAATGGCCCTTTATCTACTGAGACGTTGAGCCATAAAACCTGATCTGGTTTAGCATTTATCATTTGTACCACACAATCTTGCAGGAAAGCTACAAAAATGTACTAGTATTCAGTATAACATTTTTATATTTGTTCTCCAGAATCTGATGTACAAAATGATGTTGTCTGTATGTAGAATATAGTCATCAAGATTATTAATCATTGATTTCTTTTTTTAAAAGACTATTAGTGCTATTTAAGATGACAACTATATCCATCTCTTTAGTTCTGCTAAGTACAATTGAAGAATTGTCTCTTTTCATCAGACATGAATCTCCTCTGACAAGCTTTGTTATATGTCCTGTGGGGTGTCCTGTTTTAGAAGCTCTCTAGACTGAGGTTATGACCTCTTCATTTGAAATGAACTTTTCTCATTCAGTTCTTAAATTATTTTTCTTATTTAACTTTAAAATGACAGATTTTAACTTGATATTTCCTCCTCCAACCCATGTTTTGAATGAACATGAATAAAGCACTGAATAAACAAGTAGTTGTATAATTTAAATCCATTAAAATTAAAGTTTGCATTTGTTCCATGAAGTATGAAATCTAGTCATATATTTCTTTGAAAATTCATGATCCGTAGATTACAGTTATTACAGATATGTTACTCTGTACAATTGTTAGAGTTGGGGAGTGTGCATTATCTATTAAATATATCTGTCTGTTTCAAACGCTTTTCCATGTTATATCTGCATTTCTTCACTAGGAGACCTGAAACTATGTGGTCAGTGCATGCATATCTATACAGATGTAACCTAGGAAAGGCCTTAAATTGGTCATGCTAAACCTTGGTGCTATTTAAATGCTTTGGCCAACCCAATATACACAATCTTCGTTAATGTATATATTTGTTCAGTCCTATATATTTTATCATAAAAGCTAATTTGAATTAAATAAAATTTAAGTATGGCAAATCTCAAGTTACTTGGGGTTCACACAGCATATAAAATATTTTCAGCAGTAAAACTAACTGGTAGGACAGTAGGGCAAATCTTTTTTTTTGTTTTATATTTTGTAGATATTCAAAGCATTCGTGGACTGGCTGTGGATTGGTTATCACGTAATTTATATTGGATTAGCTCAGAATTTGATGAAACACAAATTAATGTAGCCCATTTAGATGGCTCTTTAAAAACTTCAATTATACATGGAATTGATAAACCACAATCTCTTGCAGTTTATCCAGCTAAAGGGTAAAGTATTATTCCTATCAGTACAGCTTTGGGATAGTAAACAATGTGCATTCTTTGAGATATAAATTTGTGTTTGCTTGTCAGGTTTAATACTATTTGTATAATATTGTATAATCCTATGTTAGCCACCCAGAGCCACTTGGCAATTGGGCAGCTATATAAATAGAAGAAATATAAATACATAAAAAGATATTTTAGTAGGTTCTATCTTCCTATAAGATGAAATCTCCATGGAGTACTAGTATGGAGACTTCATTTAAAAAAAGTGTATATATGTGTGTCGGGAGAGAAAAAAGATATTAAATTAGACCTCTGGGAATCCAATGTTTGTATGGATAGATATTTTATTTTTAGGGAACTTTGCCTCTGTATGTGTGGGACAAGTTGTATTTTTTTTTAATAATCAATATTAGAAATACATTTTATTGCATGATTTAAATATTTTTGATATTCTAATGTTAATCACAGTCTGGAAGATGTAGTGATACTGTTTGTACCCCTCTAAAGAAAAACAGAGATTAAAACATTGTATAATGTGACCTATACTTACTATCTTTGTATTCTAAGAAAGTGCTGTTTATTTTTGATACAGCATAACATTTAAAAGTAAACAAGATATATGTATTATCATTCTTAAATTTTTAATTTAAAAAATCTGTTCCAATTTCCAGTTAGAAAAGCCGAAGTTGTTAAATATATTTTAAAGTTAAAGCTTCACATCTATAAGTATTAATGCATTATTTTGTACATGAATGCATCTTATTATTTAGTTATTTAGTTTTATAAAGAATGTAGTGCATATATGTAATTATTCCCAATTCATGCCAACTCATGATTTTTGTTATGACTAATTTTAGAAATCAGAATAAGAATTCCATACAATCTCTGATTGAGGAATGGTTTCAAGATGGTAGAAGAGAACCAATATAAAGCTATATCATATTATGTTCGCGTAATAGTTTGGGGAAGTAGATAAAAATTCACCAGTTCTAAAGCTCCATATTTTCCCCATATATCATTCATCCACATAACTTCCAATCTGGTGGTAGAGTCATACATTTCTTTCCATAATGATAAAAGGGGAAAAAAGATTGTACCTCCTGCCACAACTTACAAAAAGTGGCTGTTGTTCCAAAATGGAACAATAATATATGATTACTGTGTTAATATGTTTAATGCAACAGTATTTTATATCTATTTTCATCAAGGAAGCTTTATTGGATTGATGGAAACACAATTAACATGGCAAATATGGATGGTAGCAACAGTAAAATACTACTACAGAATCAAAAAGACCCAGTTGGTAAATATAGCTGTAACCTCTTTTGTGTCAAGTTGTTTTGCTATAACTCAAGAAATTATATCTGCATGTGCACAAAGTAAACAGACATAGACAATAGCAAATACTTCAGCTTTCAATTTTCACAGAGTACTAGAATGCTGGAATTTTCATGACTCCATTCATTCATTGTGCTAAATCACAATCTGATTTGTTCATCTTAGCATGTTGTATAAATTCAACTATTTAATTTATAGCCCTCTCATTACCAGTGAATTGTGGGTAAGATTTAATAAACCAGGATTTTAAACAAGTCATAGCTTAATAAAATTTGTGAACCAGTCAATTCAAGTTTGTGTGTTTCTTTAGGAATGTACATTTGTAGAGGAAGTGTCAAGGCACAGGTGTTTTTGGTTTGGTTTGGTTTGGCTTGGCTTGGCTTAGTTTATGATTATCATAGAGCAAAAGAATTTTAAAAAGAAGATAATAAAATAGATACCTAAAAAAACTTTGATGTATGGAAAATGATATATCAAACACATATAAAATTATATATGTTTTGACATACCATATTTGTCAGTATACTACAAAAGCAAACAGATTATTTAATTGTGATATCTTAAGCCTGGTTTGTTTTTCTTCCAAAAATGAGACAATTTACTACTGGTATTGTGTGTTTTTCGGCTTTATTGGTTTGGGAATTTTTATTTCTTTTTGAACCTGTGCTGCTTATGTGGGTTTTATTGTGGCCTGTGTTTTATCTTCACTTTTGTCTTTTTAATAGATCATGGTTTCTCTCTGTGTGTGTGTTTATGTATGTTTGAGGTTATGAGGCTTTTTCTTGATATGTTTGTAAGAGGTGCAATTTATATGATATAATTCTTTGTGAGATGGGTTTGGGGAAATAGTTATGGACTTTCATGCAGATGCATATTTTTCATACATTGTTTTCTCTTTATTAACATAAGTATTTTGGTGGTAGTTTCAGGTTACCTTACAGTTTGGAATTGGAGGACACAGTCCTCAAATTTGTGAATTTTGCATATGGAAGAATTAACCATGGCAAGAAGGCTATTACTAAATAGAATGGTGTTTTTCAAGAACAAAGAATACAGGAAAATAGTTAACTTCAAGGAACAAGCATTTTAACCTAGTTTTGCCTGGCATCTTCGTAGATTAGTATAAAGCTTTTGTCAAGAACATAAACAAATTGGAAATAAATAAGTATGTTATGGAGATAATGTGGATAAACCATGTTAACAGAGAATAACAGAGTTGGAAGGGACCTTGGAGGTCTTCTAGTCCAACCCCCTGCTTAGGCAGGAAACCCTACACCAC
>JANHFT010002015.1:143651-153707 GCA_032467955.1 Pseudoxenodon macrops
GTTGCTTGATTATCTTTTCCAGAATCTTCCCTGGTATTGAGGTCAGGTTGATAGGTCTGTAGTTTCCTGGATCTATTCCCCCCCCCTATTTTGAAGATGGGAACTACATCAGCTCTTTCCAGTCTTCTGGCAGTTCCCCTGTGCTCCAGGATCTTTGAAAGATATAGTTCAGTGGTTCTGACATCTCATCTGCCAGTTCCTTCAGAATATTAGGGTGTAATCCATCCGGTCCTGGTGATTTGAACTCATCTAGGGTAGATAGGTGTTCACTTACCATTTTCTTCCCTATTTTAATTTGTGTTCCTGGTATGTTTTTTGTGGTACTGTTTTTAATAGGTTGGACTGTTTTTTTCCCTTTGTGTAAAGACAGATGCAAAATACAAGTTAAGTAGCTCTGCTTTCTCCCTGTTGTTTGTCACCTTCAAGCCACTTTCTCCCAGCAATACACCAATTGTTTCAAATTGTTCAAATTGTTCTTCAAACCCTAGTTTCAACTTGTAAAATATTGCCAAAATATAAGATGGGTTCATATATATATATGAAACCAATTACAGACAAAAGAACTCTGCCTTTGTATTACTTGCATATTCCCATACAATTAAGTGTTCCTCATTGGTGGACTGGAGAGGAAAATTGACAAACTGTAGCATTTCATACTCTTAATACTTAGTACCCTTGCTGAATTTTTGAACAGATTCTAAGAAATAACACATATATTATATAATTTAGATGTATTATTTCAGTCTTCTCTTTATATTTCTCCCTTGTATTTCTTATTCCCTTCTTTCTGTTCACAATGCCTGGCTACTAATGATTAAGTCTTTTGTCTTTTTTCTATTAAAAGATTTTAGCAATTTAGCTTGTCTTCATTTCTAATTTCATTTTAGTTGTTACTTTGTAAAATCATTTGGCTAGATAAAATTATGTTATGGAATTTTGATTTATGAATAGCAAGCATTATAATTTGTAGATCAATTCTGTAAAAAACAGCATTGTGTGTTGAGGCAGAAACACTTCTAGAATTGATCTCAAAAATCTTATTCCAAATTAAAGGTAGATTTGTGACAGGTCTATAAAACCCAGGCATGTATAATGTTTTAAGGATCATAGACCACAGTTTATCTTCTTAACATTCCAAAGGACTGGGTGTGACCATCTTATCCTGTTGCAATGTCTACTATAGACATCACCTCATTTCTAAGAGGTCTTTAAGGGGCGTGCATAAGCACACAAGCGTGCTTACCGTCCAGGGGTGGGTTCTAAATTACTTTGTCGCCGGTTTGCTGCGTCTCGCGCCACGTGGATGCGTGCGCGCCTCATGGGTGTGCACATGCACAGTAGCAAAAAAAACAACCCCCCAGAAAAAGGCTGAAAACAAGATGGCAATGCATGCGCAATGCTGGAAACTCGGCTTCTGCACATGCGCAGAAGAAAAAAAAGCAAAAGAATATTCAAAAAAAAGATTTCCCCCAAAAAAACCAAATTTTAAAAAAAGATGGCGGCACCCATGGGGCAGAAACGGCTCCATGACATCACCAGCGGCCTACTACCTACTCAGTAGAACCGTTCCAAACCGGTAGGAACCCACCTCTGCTACCGTCCCTGTCTTATTGTTCCCTTTTATCGGAATATATCTCATGTATTCATAATATTGTCTATACTTGTATCTGTTTTCTAATATATGCTTGATGAAATAAAATAAATAAAATAAATAAATAACTTTAGTAAGAGTAGAAGCATATTTTCATATTTGGAAATGTTAACTCTTAAGATTTTGCTATTTTTATGGCAGATTTTGATCATAGCAATTGAAGTGAGATGGGAGTTATTGGCCTCTGTCCTGATGTTTTTATTTTCACTCTTAACTCCTTCCCCATTCAAACGCAAAAATGCAGTAAAAATCAGGCTCACAAATGAAAATTTGGAACCATTTTTTAAATGTTTAAACTTGGGAATAGGAAAAGCAGGTGTGGCTTCCTGTTCTCACCTCTATTTTTTGGCTATGATAAAGGAAAAGAAGAAAAATCCTATCAAAATTGGCTACACTGGTTACAGATATTAGTTGCAGTTTCAAGGTTGGGGAGCTACAATTAGAGAAGATGAAGACAATATGGTTTAGGAACTGCTCACTTCTGCTACACGCAAACTATTTCCATCATATACATGTTTCCATAATGTGCCCTAATGACATTCTGCATAAATGTTGTCACAATTTGTTGACTAAACAATAGTTGACTGGGTTTACAGATTTCAATAATGAATAATTATGGTTTGTAAGCAACAATAATTGGATTAATACACATTATGGAATAAGTCACATTAAGCCTTAGCATAATTCATTCAATCAGCCATAAATCTTTGCCTTAAATTGTGAGAACATTTGTTAAAATAACTTGACTTGGCTGATAATAATGGAAGAAGAAAAGGTGACTTTTAAAAATAATTTGCCTATTCAAAAAATGAGTACTGCAAAATAGTATTCATTTCAGTAATCTGAAGTTTCCCCTGAATTGTTTTATCACAATTCACTGTATTACTCTTTGTATTAATAAAGAAAATATTTAGCAACTGACTAATCTACAGTACGTTTGCCTTTTACCTATTGCCTTTTAAAATCCATTTACTTGAAATATAATTGTATTACAATCTTGTCAGAATAACTGCTTGGCATTTATTAGTATGTACTGCTACTCAATGAAAAATGGTAATCTTCAAGCAATTTGGCTCAACGAATTTTGCTTCTTTAAAATAGAAAAAAGAGACAAGAGACAAGAACAACATTTTAAGCTTATCTGTTGTTAAGCATTGCTCATTTAGAAGTATTTTTTGTTACCAGAAATATTAAGAACATCAAACAAAATATGGGATATGGATTAATTAGTAAGCAATGTATTTAGAATTCAATCTAATAAAAATGTCCCATTTTCATTCACAGTTGTCAATCCCTTCCCCAGTTTTTTGTGCTGCTTAGATATTTTTATTTGTGCACATTGGCTTATTAAAGTAGACAGTGGGGGGAAATCATGCTAAGATAACAAGTCTTTGTAAAAAATAATAAGTAAAAACTAAGTAAAGTAAATAAATATTCTTTAGACATATTTGACAAATTCAATCAGTGAAAAGCATTAATTTTATATCTATACTCCTATATCTATAGGTGCCTATGAGCAAAATGTTACTTGTGGGATAATCATCCTGGAGGAAGAGAGACTGTTTTCATATTCCTCTTTCCCTACAACTTGCGAAATATTGTTGTAGATGGTTGGAGATAGTCAGACTCATACAGATTTTGACATAAATGATGAGAAGCAAGAATCAGTTGTATTCATCTTGCCTTAATCATTTTTTTGGATTCCAGTTTCTTCTGTGAAAGAAGAGAGTTATTGATTTCTCAGAACAAATATTCTAAATTGAACTCAATGTTTCATGATAACAACATGAGCCAACAAGCACCTTCCATGGTTTTATAGAAAGGTTATTGTTAGAACCAAATATGCTCAAAAGAATGTATGTGATTTCTAAATTGTGGCTATAAATATATGTTCAGTGTTCTTTACTGACTAGAAACTTGCAAGAAGATAGGTAATCCTACTAGACACACTCGGTATGAATATATGTGCTTGTATAAAACAGTTGTAAAATTAAGATTAAAAAAGGAGTAGATAACTGTGAAAATTTGGTGATTAAATGAGTGCTGACAAACTATAGTTTTATATAATGTAGAATTATGCCCTGCTCAGTAAATTTCTAATCCCCATTCTGGCATTACTCCAATAAACTACTAAACTATAGTACCAGCAATTAATATTAGACTGTCATGTAAATTTTCTGCAAAACAGAATTCAACTACCATAACACAAAATGTCATCTTAGAATTGTATTATAATTCTACATTAACTACTTTGAACCTTTTTAAGACAAGTGTATACCGGTAGCTTCAGAATATATAACAAGAACTATAGAACTATACAATTATTAATTTTAAAAAATAAAATAAAAGATGTAATTCTGATTTTTATTTTCAAAACTTCTCTAATTACTATAGAACATCAATGGAGAGTTGGGCTATCAGTGGCTGATAGGACTGTGTAATCATACAAAAATGGTGATAGAAACAAATGGGAGCTTTTACATGGCAATTTTTGAAGAAGCTTACAAGGCTTGAAAAAGACATGGATGTTTTAACCTAAGAGCTGTAGTACATATTTACTGGGGATGTGGGCAGACATTTTGTTGCTTATTTTCATGCAATAACTAGGCAACTTGTAGTAAAGGTAACAACTAATTGAATAAAAGGTAAACAATTAAGATAGAAAAAATAGAGAATTAAGAAAATACTAAAAGTGAAAGCCCAAGAACAAAGAGCAAAAATTATCAGTAATATTACTTGCAATAGATAGTAAAGAGTGCTCATCTGTCCCAAAGTCCCTTTATAGTTACATGGGGAAAATAATAAAATGTAAAATAACTCAATTGATACTGGTTGATACTGAAGTTCAGATTTTTTATTTGCTTTCTTTTCAAAATAAATCTAAAAACTTCAATAAAACAAATCTTTAAAAAAAAAATATTGGTCAAAAGTTACTTGCAATCATAATATGTGCCATATTAAACATTCAGCTGTAGTTTCAGGTAAAAAGGGAATGTCCATAACCCTTTATATCATTTGTCACCTTAATGAAAACCAGGGACAAAAGTTCTTTTAAAATGTTTTTCCTAGAACAAATATACCACATGCAGTTTTGAACAGTGAAGTTAGATAGAAGTCAGTCATATAGTCCTTACATTTAAAAAAAAAAGAAAATTGTGCTGGGACATAGTATTCGAGAAATGGGTCAAATTTTTAAATCAGTCCTTTTTTTCATTTTAAAGCAATTATAATTTATATTTCATACCTAAACCTTGTTTTCTCCCTTTTGCTGTTGAATGAGTTTTCTTTCACAGCTGCTAACCTATTTTTACTACAGGATATTGTGTTGAAAATAAAACAAATCTAAAAATTGGGGTACTATTTTAAAAAATAATTTAGAATCCATAATTGCATTTTGCTGTTGTATAAGCAAATATGAAAATGTAAAAAAATAGAGTTCATACATTGACATTTCTGCAAATATGATGCCTGTATCTGAAAATGTGTTTCAGGTCTGTGCATAGATTATTCGGAGAATAAACTTTATTGGATCAGTTCAGGCAATGGAACTGTAAACCGATGCAACTTGGATGGTGACAATTTTGAAGTAATAGATTCAATGAAAGAAGAGCTAACCAAAGCTACAGCCTTAACTATAATGGGTAAGTGAACATATATGTTATCATGGTTCACATCCAATAATTAACCCTCCTGATGCACATTAATTATCAAAAACCTATCAGACTTTTCCATTAAAGTATGTTGTATCATATTTTCTTAATATGAATTTTAAAGCCAGCATTTCTATTCAGTAGGTAGGACAAGAAAGTTTGAAGATTGTATGATTTGGAGATTGTATGATTCAGTTAGGGATGTTATTTTTCTATTGTACAATGCATATATATAGTACTTCTAAAGTATCTATTGCTGTCTTTATTGTTCTGTAGCTTTAAAAAAAATCTTTATGCAAATAAGAGGGCTGATATTCATTTTTAGATAATTAACAGATCTAGAGTTATGGCTCATCTATTATTCATAGTTAAATATTAATAGTATAATCACTTGTTATTTTATGTAAAATTGATATGAAAAACTAAAAGAAACAGGTTAAAAACATATTTAAAATAGAAAAATATAATAGCATAGCATAATTCTTAAAATGATTTCAAAGTAGTATCTCTGTAGTAATTATGGTTGATGGATGGTTCTGGAAGGATAGAAGATATTGGATAGAAGAAGATGGAAAAAGACTAGGAAATCCTATAGCAATGATTAAATAGTAGGTTATCTTGTATCTAACTATATGCATTTACTTTTTGCAATAGAGATAATTTAAAAAGAATATCTTAAATGAATACCTTTAATGCAGGTAGTCCTTGACTTATGTCCACAATTGGGACCAGAATTTCTGTTATTAAGCAAGGCAAGTGAGTCATACCCAATTTTTTTACCTTTTTGCCATGGTTTTTAAGTGAATCACTGCAATTGTTAAGTGAATCACACTATCATTAATTGATTCAGCTTCCTCCATTGCATTTGCTTCTCAGAATTTGCTTCTGGCTTGAAAGATTGGCTCTTCACAAATGATAATCCTATGACCCTGGGTTGCTGCAACCTTCCTAAAACATGCTGGCTGTCAAGTGCTCAAATTTTGATCCACATGACCATTGCAATGTTGTAATAGTCATGGACACAAGGACCAGTTTAAGTCAGCTTTATTCAGTGCCATTGTAACTTCAAACAGTTGCTAAATGAATGATTGTAAATCAAGGACTACCTCAACTAATTTTGCTTGTTATTATATTCTGCTTTCATATTTATTGGATTAATGTGAAATAAAATCCACTTTTATGGTCAAGTAACTGGCTAAAAGTAGAAAGCAGAGAACATGGTTACTTAAATAGATCTAATCCTGAGGAAACAAGAAATTAGTTGCTCCAGTTTATGTGGTGATGCTAATACATTTATAAGACATCTTGATCAGAGGTGGGTTCCTATTGGTTCGGAGCGGTTCTATGGAACGGTTAGTAACTTGGCGGCCTGGTTCGCTATAACCGGCAGCAACCTAGGACTGCCACAACCCCGGGCCAGTTCTCTCGGTGGCATGCACAGAAGTTTTTTTAAAGAACTACGCATGTGTGCATGGCGCATCCCTGAGCAAACTGGTAGTAGCAAGATCTGGAACCCACCCCTGATCTTGATTCAGGATAATCAATGAACTAGCCAGGTTTTACGGCTGATAAAAATTATTTCAAATGATATAAACCAAACCAGACACTAGACTCTGCCAGTATTCTTTTTAGTCAAACGTATTAACCACATACATATAAATAAACAAATTCCATGAATTGGAATTGACACTAGCTAAACAGGAGAAATACGTTGAATTCATAATGAGTAGCTCACTGAAAATTCATAATTTTGAGAAAAGCAGATTCAGTGATAAAGAGTGTTAGGAAATGGATCAAAAGAAAATATGTTGTTGTTGTTGTTGTTAGTTGCGAAGTCATGTCCAACCCATCGCGACCCCATGAACAATGTTCCTCCAGGCCTTCCTGTCCTACCATCCTCTGGAGTCCATTTAAGCTCACACCTACTGCTTCAGTGACTCCATCCAGCCACCTCGTTCTGTGGTTGTCCCTTCTTCTTTTGCCTTCAATCTTTCCCAGCATTAGGCTCTTCTCCAGTGAGACCTTCCTTCTCATTAGGTGGACAAAGTATTTGAGTTTCATCTTCAGGATCTGGCTTTCTAAAGAGCACTCAGAGTTGATCTCCTCTCGAACTGACCAGTTTGATCGCCTTGCAGTCCAAGGGACTCACAGGAGTCTTCTCCAGCACCATAGTTCAAAGGTTTCAATTATTTGGCATTCAGCCTTTCTTATGGTCCAACTTTCACAGCCATACATTGCAACTGGGAAAACCATAGCCTTGACTATAGGCACTTTTGTTGGCAGAGTGATGTCTCTGCTTTTTAGTATGATAGTGATTTGTGATTTGGTTGTTACATTCAGTTATAGGAAGTGCCCATCTAGCTGCTGAAGTTGTGAAGACCTGAGCACAAAGGACACTTATGATCAGTCTATGGGAAACTTTGCTGGGTGAAGGGTGAAGGGCTCAAGGCTCCTCTCAAAAAGTTTTTCTACATCTTCTCACCCTGGCCTTACCTCCTGCTTTGAGAGATTATCTTGGTGGTGAGAGCCCACTCTATCTTCCAAGAGACTCCCTTGATTCCCTCCTTCCCCTAACAAATGTTAATTCTTAACAAATACAACTCTTGAATACAGCTCATCTGTCTGGAACCCGCACTGCATATTAGACATTAACACAATCAAACGTGTCCAGAGATATTTCACAAGAAGAGGTCTCCACTCCTCTGCTCACAACAGAATACCTTATGCCACATAAAGATGGATCTGGAAAGATGGGGAAAGTTGAAACTCTCCTTTATGCAACTGTAAAAATGAACATTCTTTTCTTCTTTCAGAACATACCGATAAAATTGGACCAAGAATATTTTTAAATTTTGAATAAAATGATAGCTAAATTTATTTGGCAAGGAAAAAGACCTAGAATTAAATTAAAATTCCTGCAAGAAGCGAAGGAAAGAAGAGGATTTGGCCTACCAGATTGGGAAAGATATTATCAAGCTGCCACCCTCACATGGGCGAAAGATTAGATAAGTTTAAAAAATAAGAGGATGTTAACATTGGAAAGACATGATATGCAAGGGGGGGTGGCATGCATTTTTATGGGATGACGAACATAAAGCTCACCAATGCTTCCAAAGACATCACGTAAAGCATGCTATTTTTCAGTATGGATAAAAATAAAACAAGAGGTATGCAGGGAAATCCCGAGCTGGTTCTCATCACTAGAGGCATTTGCACATCCAAAATTCATGAATTTGGATGTTCATGAATAACTGCAGCAAGATTGGTATTCATACAATACTGGAAAAATGAAGATATTCCGCTGGAAGACAAAATAATAATAAAAAAATATTGTTATGTGCAGAAATGGACAGACTAGAAATTAAGGATAAGGGTGAGACAGAATATTTTGAAGTATGGGATAAATTGTACCAATGGATAGCTTGGAGGGGGGGAAGAGTCGGAGAAGTAGAGATGTAGGAGTCAAAGACTGGAAATTGGATAAGATCTAGATATGTAAGTAAATAACGATGAGGGATATACACATAAAAAATGTGTTTGTTTGTTTGTCAAACATGTACAAGATAGCAAGTGTAGGTATGAACATAAACATGAACAAAGGAAGTAAGTACAGATAAATGGAGACAATAGGACAGAGACGGTAGACACGCTGGTACGCTTATGCACACCCCCTTTACGGACCTCTTAAGAATGAGATGAGGTCCACGGTAGACAGTAATGAATAAATGAGCAATAATTGTAGTTGTTGTTATGTAAATATTATGTAAAAGAAATGACCAAAACAGGATGGTCACACTATGTCCACTGTTTTTAATGCTTGTTTAAATAAAAGTTTTTTTTTAAAGTTAACTCCTTGCTATGGAAGTAATGTGTATTTCTATTTGCACCTAGTAATCTTTATTAAACTGTCATCCTTTTTATTTGCAAAGTGTATTCTTTCCCATCAAAGTGTTCCAGCATCCTAGAATGCACCGAATTTCATTGCAAATTCCAACAATTTGGGGTTTGTCAGTGCGTGATCTATTATTCTTAAAATTGCTTCATTGTACAATAATGTTGTTTGCTAATGAATGTAGTTCTTTGATTGGTTTTTTTTTTAAACCATTGGTGAGAAAGGGGCCTTTTGATGGATTATGCGCCATCAAGTTGTTTCCTAGTGACAAGTTGGATAGATTTTTCTCGGAGATCTATCCTTGATCTGTTCTTTCTTGACTCTCAACCGTACAGTCATTTCTTGCTGTCGAAGGTAGTCTGAGGAATCTTCTCCGACGTCAACAAGCAAAGGCATCAATATTCTTCCTGTCCTATTTCTTTCAAATCCAACTTAAGTTTCCCTAAAGGGTAACAGGGAATGGCACGCCTTGCACAAGTGCGAGTTTTCTAGCTGTCATGGCCTTTGAATATCTTTTCTAAGGTTTTCATGACTGCTTTACCAAATACTAGTCTCCAACATATTTCCAGATTGCTGGTTCCTTTACTGTTGCTCCCTCCAAAATCAAAAGCTTTCTATCAATCAACAGAAAAACAGAGCTGGAAGGGACCTTGGAGGTCTTGTAGTCCAACCTCCTGCTCAAGCAGGAAACCCTATACCATAGTAGACAAATTGTTGTCCAATCTTTTCTTTAAAATTTGCAGTGTTGGAGCAGCCACAACTTCTGGAAGCAGGTTGTTCCACTGGTTAATTGTTCTCATTGTCAGGAAATGTCTCCTTAGTTCTAGGTTGCTTCTCTCCTTAATTAATTCCCATCCATTGGT
>JANHFT010002015.1:153807-175033 GCA_032467955.1 Pseudoxenodon macrops
GGTTTACAGGGGTTCGGGGAAACCTCTAGCTAAGATTCTGTGCAGTTCGGAGAACTCCCAAATCCCACTCCTGGCTGCCCCCACCCACCTGGCCCCTCCCAGGAGTCCCCACGCGGCCCATGTAGGGTGTACACAGAGGCTTGGGGAGAGTGAAAAATGGGCCTACCATAGGTTCGGGAATGCCAGAAACGGTCACATTTTTGGCCTCCAGAGGGCCTCCGGAGCCTGGGGAGGCTGTTTTCGCCTTCCTGGAGGCTTGATGAAAGCCTCCGGAGCCCGGGGAGGGCACCCCCCCCTTGGTGCAGGAGGCCAACTAGGCCTGCACACCATGGCCACACCCACCTAGCAACTGGGCAGAGAACCCCTTGCTAAAAATTTTGAAGCACACCGCTGGGTATGTTATATATGGATTATTTTTATAGACAGCCCAGAAACTTTAATAACAAAGCAAAACCCTTACTAAAGCATTAACTGTCACCTGGTGTTAAGGTCTTATTCCACTAGCTTTATGAAGTATTTGCTAATTGTTTGTTTCCAGACCCAATTTAAGGTGCTGGTATTACTCTATAAATGAACTAGTTTGAAATATTAGTTAAAGGGACCAGGCTAAAAGCTGGGAGAACATGAGTTCTAATCCCACCTTTGGCATGAAACTGTCTGGGTGACCTTGGGTCAAATTCTCTCTTTCCGCCATTGGAAGAAGGAAATGGCAAAGCACTTCTGAAAAACTTACCAAGAAAACTTCAGGCAATCAGCCATTACTTCAACACTAACATGAATGCGAAAACGAAAAACAAAATGTCACCCTATAAGGCATTTAATGGCTTGCATCACTGTTCCAGAACTTATTACTCTGTACCTTCTATTTTAGACATACCCTTTTCTACATATGGGACTCAATGACTCAGCAGTTAAAGATGTTGAGCTTCTCAGTTGGACCAAGCACTTTGTGACAGGTTGAGCTCCCATTACTTGCCCCAGTTCCTGCTCACCTAGAAGTTCAAATGCAAGTAGATAAATAGATACCATTTCAGAAGGAGGGTAACAGCATTCTGTGCACCTTGGCATATAGTCATGCTGGTCACATGATCATGGAAAATTCCTTCAGACAATGCTAGCTCCCTCAAATAAGAAACAGAGATGAGCACTGCACCCTAGAGTCAGACACAACTGGACACAGGAAACCTTTACCGTTATCTTTTGCTAAATATGCCTTCCCATGAAGACTTAGAGTTACCAGCTATCAGAGAGTAGCCCCCTACTTCCATTCATAAAGTGACATAGCTACCATAGGTTTTACTGTTTTAAAGCAAAATGCTTTATGCTCTTTTTAATCAATGCATATGAATTTATTTATGGTCAAGCAGCAGATGTCACATAAACATTATATGTAATGTTACATTATACAATATAAATATTATAGGTAATTAGCAGGAAGTCAAAGGAAAATATATTTCACAAACTAAGCCTAAATAAATATCTCAATATTGTTCATTAAAATTATACAGAATCCTAGGATTTGTCTACTCCAAAATTTGAATAATATTGGTATAGTTGTCAATATAAACACCTTCTAACTTGTACTTAAAATAGTTTTCATTTAGTAAATTTGAAAATTGTACACATTATTGAAGTATTCTGTTTCACTGTTAACTCTGCAAGTACCATATCTTACTCAGTAGAAATTTGAGGTTTATAAAAGCAGAAGCATGTGCGTGTGAGAGAGACTTAACAACAGTACTATATCCTAATTTATATGTTCGTATTATGAATGTAAGAAGAGTCAGATATACTATTTTGAATGGCTGTGCTATAAAAGAACATCACAGGGATTGCCTTTTTCTTTTAAAATAGAACCAGGGATTTGAATGGAATAAAGAATTATTTGGAGAGAGCAGAATGGTTATGAAAACCAGAGGCTAAAACTTAAGAGATACAATTATTTATTTACTTTGTATAGTCTTTATGAATTAGTTTTCCATATTTAGACCTTATTGTTATAATTGTTTTCAAGAACTTGTTTGGCCCAATGTTTAACATTCTGGATTAGGAGTTGGTAAATCTGAGCACTAGATATGCCAGCTGGGTGATTTTGAGCCAATCCCGCTTTCTCAGTCCGAGAAAGAAGGTAATAAAAATGACTTCTAAAAATGATGCCTAGAAATTTGCATGGACTTATTCATGCCAGGAATCTAGGCTGACATAAAAATTCCCCTCCCTCCCCAAAAAAAAGAGAACAGAAAAGCAGTCCTCGATTAGCAGCCAAGTAAATTAACATAATCAACTCACAGCTTCATGATACATGTGATAGCCCTACATTAGAGAAAGCAATTGTGTATGTGGGTCACTAATGTGATTACAGGTAGTCCTTAACTTGCAATCACAATTTGTCTGGGACCAGAATGTATATTGCCAACTAAGGTAGTTATTAAGTGAGTCATGTCCAATTTTAGGACCTTTCTTGTTGTTAAGCAAATCTAAGGTTGGACTAGATGACAAGGTCCCTTCCAACTCTGTTATTCTCTTATATTATTCTGTTAAATCATTGCAACTGAACCACATCGTTAAATGAATCTGGATTTACCCATTGATTTTTCTTTGTCAGAAGCCAGCTGGAAGATGGCAAATGGTGATCACATAACCCCAGGACACTGCAATCATTGTAAATATATGCCAATTGCCAAACATTCAAATTTTGATCATATGACCGTGGAAATGCTACAATGGTTAGAAGTGCAAGGGTGGATCATAAGTAACTTTTTTCAGTGCCTTTATAATTTTGAACATTCACTATAAACAAATGAGTGTAAGTTGAAGACTACCTGAATATTTTTATTCAGATAACCTTTAGAGAATATTTTTTAGCAAGGAACACTATAAAAATCCTTTCAGTCATTAAAATATATAAAAAAGCAGTTGGCAATTGTCAGTCTGGATTCATGCATGGGCAGGAGTGGAGATGCAACCCTGACCACACATATAGAATGCCTCAGGATTCAGTGCTTTCCTCAATTTTAAAGTCAATATCAGTGATGGCAAATCTTTTAGGCATCGAGTGCCCAAAGTGCTTGCACACGCCCAAACTCCAAGGCGTGGGCGGATGCATGCCTGCATCCCATGCATGTGTGTATGCCCAACACATGCATGGCAAAGATCTAAAGACCAGTTGGCCGGCGGGAGACGCGTGCAGATGCACGGCAGAGACCCAAAACAGAGCTGTGGTGATGGCACATATGCCCCCCACAGAGAGGGCTCTGCGTACCACCTCTGGCACGCGTGACAAAGGTTCACCACCACTGGTCTATATGAAGCCTCCTGAAGAAGTAATCCATTGTTTCTGGGTAGGATACCAGCAGAATGTTGGCAATACTCCTGGATCACAACCTTGGGCCAATCATGAGATACTGTATAATATATCCTAAGCTAGGGTCTGGAAGCAGACAGAAGCCATAAATAGGAGAACCTTTGCACAGCTTCACCTGATACACTAAATGCAGTTGTTTCCACATCAGCTCTCAGTCCCCTGCTTGGCAAATAAGTAAAAATAAACTAGGAAGGACAGGAGTGCAGCTCACATATGAAAGAGCACATTACAAAAATTTCTATCTTCTTGTCTGATATTTAGAAGACTATACCCCAGATAATTTGACAAGACATTCCTCCAGTCATCTCTTCAGGCTTCACCAACAGGCATCAGGTTCTGGGGAAATATGAGCGATTTTCTCTTCAAAATGCTTCTCAGAAAACGTGATAACAACTTGCAGAGAAGTTTTACTTCCTGTTAACCCTTAACATTCATCACTTAGAAAATCTTAATTAAAATTGAAACCTACATCAGGATATAAGATGACTGGCATGGGGAAAGTAGAAAAAGTGTCACTGGTAAACATTGCACTTTCAGAACTAATGAAATATAATATTGACATGAATGTTACATTTTTAAAATGTATTTGTAGTAGTAAAACATTCTAATATTCACTGGTGACAAATAAGCACTTGACACACTTAGATAATGTAATTCTATTCAAAATAATTAAACACTATGGCTGATTTACTGAAGATTTAAGCCATCATTGTTTGATACCAGCTTTTCTGATAGGATAATTTTCTTTTCAAATTTTCAGGCTTGATTTTTATGTAGCTCAAGTTATTTTGGTTTAAAATAAAATAGAACTATTTTTGACTTATATAGCCCAGGAAAATTGTTTAATAAAATGTTCATAAGGAGATTTATGGTTTTATAAACAATGTTTCTGAGGCTGAGACTACTGAATTAATTTACTGTTAATCGTGAGCTAAAATAATAAGGTATCTAGGTAAATAATAATAAATACTTTGGAAATCGAAGCAGCTGTTTTCCTCTTTATATAATGCATGCATGGGAGAAAAATAAAAATGTTACATTTCAAAGATAAATTATGCAAGTTAAATATATATAAAATTAATTTTTAGAACAAAATATTAACAATTGACAAGTCTTAACTCACTTATGAATATATTAAAAGTAAATATTTATCTAAATAATTATTAAATATATCTATTAAACTTTTCTATCACAGATTTTCTAATTGACATATTATTTTAATTATATTATAATATTTATACATTTAGTCACATCCATTCAATTCTAAATTTAAGATATATTTTCATATATGAATCATCAATAATGAAAAATAATGGCCAATCAAAAATTATATTCAGATCTGTGCTTGAACATTTTCCATATCTGTTTAACAATATTATATTTTGTTGCTAAATAATATGCATAACAAGCATTTATATGTTTGATTACTTACTAAAGTTATAGATAGTTATTATAATTTTTTTACTTACCACAACACAGTGATTAGCTACTTTAAAAAGCTGAATACTACTTAAATACTAAAATAATGGTAGGTACTTTAAAAGTAAAGGAAGCTATTTTTATTCCTTTTATGCTATGCTTTTTAGCAACAAAGTTTAATATTTTGTAGCTAATAAACTGTTTAGATTTAAATCCATAGTACAATAAAAGAAAAGGTAAACTCTTAGGCATAAATGCAGGAAACCTAAGAATACTCCTAGATACAACTTAGTTACTTACTGATGTTGGAAAAGTTGACTTGGTGATTAAATCATGTTCTGATGAATTTCCTAATTCAACAAAAATGTTGTTCTTGACCTTAAGGCTACATGAAGCTGATAATAAAAAAATCAATTTGAATAACTAGACTATTTCTTTACTTAAATGCAAACACTGAAATGTCAGGTTTCCCAATTTGTTAATTGTAGTGAATTATCTAGCTGTTATTATTATAAATTTTGTTGTTAAGGCTAGATTAATTTTTAAATTGATTTCATTCATTCATTCCTATAAAGAAAATGTCTTTGGGTACAATTCTGCACATAGCTGAATTTTAGTGGATGATAAGCAGTCTAAGTCTGAGAGTTTGGTCATTGTCAATGCAGAAGTAAAACAAGATAACAGCATGTGGCTATTTTTGAGAATTCTGTTTTGATTTTTTGAATTTTTTCAATTGTATAGGTGCAGGAGACAGCAAAGAAGGCCAATACTCTAAGGGCTAGTGATGAGATTATCCTGTGCTGAATTGTCTTCTAATTCTAATATCTGTTGTGAAAAATGATTCTGTGATCTGAGAACAAAGATAACAGGATTGTCTATTTACATGATTGGAATTAGCAGGAGAGGTAGGTGGTCTAGAGACTATTTACTATTTATACAAACAGCAACTATCTTAATTAGTAGCACAGTAGGCAGATTACTCTTACCGTTATATGTTCCATTGGGGTGTGATCAACTGCAGAAGCTGTGTTATTCAGAACCATATGGAATTTTCCTTTCCATTTGAAAGTTCATTAGTATGTCTCTTAGCAGTATTAGGTTAACAGTGTTCGGTAAATTCAATTTCCTGATTATATCAGGAACATTATTTTAATACTTCTAGAGTGGAAGATTTATTTATTTGAGAAATTTGTAACTGCGCACTCCTGAAGAGACAGGGCCATGGCTGATCATTAGTTTCTGGTTCTATATTTTGGCTCCTGCTTTTCTTTAGTTTTCGTTCTAACTTTCATTGCTTTCGTTTTCATTTTTGCTAGAAAAATGAATGTATGAGTAATATATAGAACAATATATAGCATTCCTCAGATTGACAGACAGACAAACCATTTCTGGTTGCATGGATTATCACTATGTTTTTCAAGTGTCAAGTGATGTCATAAGGTGTGTATATATAAGTAGTGTGTGATTTACAAAATTAAGCCTTAATATTTCAAATGTAAACCAAAACATAACATTTGTCATAGTTATTTTGATTGAGTAAACTTATTCTGAATTAGTTTTACAAAGAAAAAAATGATATCATTGTATACCTTATTATAAGTGTTTTACATCTTTGATTTTCTGAATCCATTTAATATAGCTGATTTGAAAACTTAATTTATAACTAAGTCATGCAGCCCCTAAAATACTTACTAGTATTTACAATTATAGAAGCTTCCTGTAAGGATGATTTACTTTCTTCCAAATTGCTATTATTATCTTATTTTATAAACATGTCAATGTAAAATATAGATTATATCTTATCTCTTCAAAAGCGTTTCCATGTATCTGGAAGAAATCTTTTCACAGAATCATTGGATTACAAGACACCACTATTAATTTTTAGAATGGAGAACATTACTTTTGCACTCAGTGTATTAATTAAATTCCCTGTAAAATTTCTTAACATGAGAGAAAATATAGTACTAATAATATTTAGGAATTTTCTCCTCCCAAAACTCAGATTTCAGATATTATTTAGAAGTATACTAATTATTCAATACTTACATATTCTTATTTTATTTTCAAGGATTTTTAAAATCATGATTACATTATGAAAATATGGATTAATATAAGAGTTATTTAAAGACAAACATTTGGGAGGGTTACCTCTCTTTCAGAATACTCCAGACTTTTGAGAACACTGCGGCCTTTGAGTTTTTTCAATGGTGTAAAGTCAGTCTAGGAAGAAATGGTGACTACTCTCAGGCCTGCAGGAATTGAGATGTGTGTGTGTGAGTGAAACCTTCAATCGTATAAAAAAAATATTGTGAATTGTTTCATGTCCAGTGTTATCTATAGAGGAATTTAGGGAGGTCTATGTTCCTCTATAGATAACACTAAGCTGAGGGTAGTAGTTGCCCTTTGGTAAGTGCTGCAGCCAGTTTCAGGATATAGTGCAACCATTACCTGGCAGTAAATAAATATAATATTTTGCAAGTAGTGATGTAACCCACATCTATACCAAGATGCTGAAAACAATATCACTGTGGGAAAAAATCATTTACTAAATTTGGAGTGATTTCACCTTTTTCTTACTCTTGGAGTTTCAGCTTTCTTGTCATCTATACTTGAATTGTCAAGTTAATTAGCAAAACAGAGCAATGAATTATATGGTGGTTAGAAGGGCGGGAGCAATAGTTAACCAAAAGTTCAATTAACTTTATTTTAGAATAAAAATTATATTTCTTAAAAATGCTGATCGCAGTCAAACTAGCTTTCAGATTTAATTTGAAATAAAAATTGAAACTTGTCATTCAAGTGGAAATTAGCTTTTAGCCATTGTGAATATTTTTGTTTCTTTTTGACTTATCTGCTTCTTTTATGCAATTTAAAAAAGAATAGTACTTTTCACTGAGTATAATTGAAAGCTTTGTTTTGTTATGTTGATTTCAGATTGTAAATTGCAGGAGTTATGAATAGTTTATGATGAATCCCAGTACAGATATATTCCAAAAATCTAACAAGCTTGGTTTGGCATTTTGTTGGAGGAGGGGGAGGGGGTGGGAGAAGGACAATCAAGAGCCAAATTATGATTAGAAACTATAAAAGTTAATATAAAGTGACCCTACATAATGAACAGCATCAATAATTAAACCAAGAAAGCCATAACCAAAGATACAAAATAAATGGACAACCCACACCCTAAATCATTTTAACCAATATATATGCAATATAAATATTCCAACAAAACTAATTCATAGGCTCCAAAACTACTCCAAAGCCCAGGGAAATAGTTATGTTTTCATATGGAGAAAATATGTAGTGCTAGGAATAGCACTTATCTGTTTGTTGGTAAGACCCATGGGTGGAACTATATGTTGTCTAGAATGGAGACATACCATGAGAAGAGTGTGCACATTAATGTAAGTAAATTCAGCTAGAAATATGAAATAGGTCCAATTGCTTTGCTAGTAAGAAATATACAGTAGCATCTTAAATATTGCTGCAGTAGTTGGTTAACCTTCTCCATTGGATATCAAATGATGGCCAAATGACATATATATTTTAATTTTTAATAATTGCAAGAGTACCCTCCAAACTTTGGAAGTACATTGACTTCTCTGTCTTTTATGACATGATTGACCAACCATCTATATCTAAAGATATGGAATAAAAAACATTGAGCATTCTTTAGCTTTTGGAAGACCGCTGAAAAGAATGAAATAGGTCAATTTGGTAAATAAATCCACTACTACCATATGATAGTATAACTCTGCATTAGAGGAAGATCAGTGATAAAATCTAGCAAAATACAATCCCAGGATCCAGGCTTTGTGTGTGAGTGTTTAGTGGTTGCAACAAGCCAAATGGTTTAGCAGGAATTGGTTTTGCTCTCCAACAGACATGTCTAGAGGAAACTATAATCCTTTACCTCAGTGCAGGAGTTCTCTTAGACTTCTCTTAGAAGTCTATATTGACTTTTAATGATTCTCATGTGTCCTGTCTGTTGTCATTGCATAACTGTACTCCTTCCTCCCTTAAGAGAAGAGGCACATTCATTCTACAAGAGCACCTTTCCACCTTTGTTAAAGGTGAAACTAACAGTATCTTGTTGGTTAGTCTTGAATTTCTTCATCCAGACCCTGCCATATACATCCACCTTCTGCAATGCCTTAATCCAGGGGTGAAATTCAGCAGGTTCTGACAAGTTCTGCAGAACTGGTAGCGAATATTTAGAGTAGTTTGGAGAACCGGCAAATACCACCTCTGGCTGGCTCCAGAATGGAGTGGGAATGGAGATGTTGCACTATCCTTCCCCCAGGAGTGGGGAGGGAATGGGGATTTTGCAATATCCTTCCCCTGCCATGCCCACCAAGCCATGCCCACAGAACCGGTAGGGATTATTTTTGAATTTCACCCCTGCAATCAAAAAGATCATCTACCTGCCTTTCTACTCTCAGCCTTTTGTGTTAATCTACCTTACTGTGGGATTGAAAGTTGTTTGATGCAATATTGATGATGGGGGTGGGGGGCATGATTGGGAAATCTCATACTCTGGCTTGCATTAGAGAGTAGATAATATAGAAGAACAGCAGATTTTATTGTATAAAGCTGACTGATTTAAATGTGAATTTGGAGTTTTAAAAAACTGCTGGATTACAAAAGTGATATGCAAAAAGATGCTGTGAATCAGAAAATGTACTTCAAAATGGTAGTTCATAAGAAATATGGAAAAAGATGCCAAAATAGAATTACAAAGGAAAACAGATTTCTTAATCACTAAAGGGGACATACAAGTCATATCAAAAGAATGAAATAGAAAATCTTCCTATTTTGGATTTACAAAAGGAATTTGTGAAACCAACAAAACTGGTTCTGAGAGAAGACAAAGAGAAAATGATAAAAAGTCAACTTGTGGGACATTGTTTACTTTTAAAAAGATCAAGCTTTTAAAAAGCAGACAGAAGGTCTGCAAAGTGAATTTATTCAATCAGGATTAAAATATATATGTTGTGGATTCTTGAGGCTCGGAGATCTCTTTTTAACCAGAACGGAATGGTGTAGATCTGTTTGTAAGTGGGCAGAGATTTATTTTGCTTTATTTCTTTGATAAAGTGATCAGTTGAATTACAAAACTGATTTTTTTAGTAAGGCTAATGCAGGGGTGTCAAACTCAATTTCATTGAGGCTGCATTAGGGTTGTTTGACCTCGGGGGGGGCAGGGTGTGTGTGACCAGCTTGACGTCACTCCTGTTGGGGGCACCTGTGGTAGCCCGAGCGCTCTGCCAGTGAAAATAGGCTTGCGAGCTCTGTTTTCAGCTGCCATGGCCTGCAACCCTCTGTCAGTGAAAACAGAGCTCATGTGCAGCCCTCCCAAGCTCCATTTTCACTGGCAGAGGATTGCAGGAGGCCATGGCAGCCGAAAATGGAGCTTGGAAGCCCATTTTAGTTGGCAGAAGCACCTCGGTCCGGTCCGCTGTTTCTAGCATGGCCCCATGGGCCAGATCTAAGTACCCTTTGGGCTGGATCTGGCCCCTGGGCCTTGACTTTAACACCATTGGACTAATGCAAATACTGTATGTATTTGTGTGCCTGTTTGCATCTTTGTGTGTGTGTGTGTGTGTGTATGTGTGTGTTTACTATTTATGGTAACTCTTAATAGACTTTTGCCAATTAGGATTAAATGATGAGGTTTTACAATTTGATTATTGATAAGGGATAAGATGAAGGAAGAAAAGATGATTTTCTGAAATTGAAATATTGGAGAAGATGTTAAGTTGCTGAAACTGTTTATACTTGTCTGGAAGATGCAGGGAATTATCTTTTAAATATCTTCTTTTTTTCCTGTCTCTTTGAACTTTTCTTTTTCTTATATTATCCTTAGTTTGTATTAGTCTTTTATCTTTGCATTTGTAAATTTTAATAAAGTTGTTAGAAAAAAGATTTTATTTTTTCTGAATCCAGTTAACCTAGGTGCTTTGAAGGTGGTATTATTTTCTGTTGCTAGTGTTGCAGTTAATATTTTAGCATAGATATTGCTATGCTATAGTATATAGACATTTTAGCATATAGATATTGGTCTATAGCGTCCATATCTTCTAGATTCTTTATGTCAGATTTTAATATTAGTGCAATACAGTCCTCATAAAACAATGAAGGAAATATTGAGATATTGAATGATTGATTCAACATTGACATCTAACAATATAAATGCCCCAGTAGATCTATGAAAATTCAACAGGAAATCCAACAGGCTTTCTCTGATTTCATCATTTGCAGTGTGATCTTTGATAATGTGATTGTGATGTATTGTATCATTATGATGCAGATTGAAATGTGAGTTGATGAAGAACTCCATAGAATACCACACAGTTATGTGTCCTCAAAAGGAACACAGAGGTCAAATAGCAACATATGCATGACATCATCATCACATAAATGCTACAATATGTATCTGGCATATAAATAATGCAAGTATGTCATCTGGCATTTGTGTGATGTTGTCAATTGAGTATCATCATAGTTTGCTGCATTATCTGCAATGGTATTACTGCAGCTGTAGCAAATATCAACTCAGTAGTTCCTTCTGTTTCCAGATTTGTACAGGGATGCAAAATATGATGTCTGTGCCTGAATCTTACTACCAAAGCCTCCAGACCTTATGTCTCATCCTTCTGTGAATAAAGGTAGAATCACAGCAAATTACTATTCCATCCTGTCCTCTTGTGATAGCAAAGCTTTGCTTAGTGCAATACATATTCAACATATGGACATGCATGTGTTCAGACTGAGACAGGAAAAATGCTTCAGATACTACCTGGATGCTTTCATACTACTTGTCAGCAGCACTTTAATAGAACTGTGCCTTATCTGTACATGGTATATCTGAAGATTCCTCTAGGATAATTCAATTTAAATAATTATGATCTCCAAAGCAACTTAAATAAATGATTTAAAATAATAAATTGCCTTTTAAAAATATTTTTAGAAAAAATTGGTTTAGAAGAAGTTGGAATATAGTTAGATATTTAAATGAAATGGGTTTAGTTGCACTGGTTATTTTCATTTTGGGGAGAGAGATAAGGAGTGTTGCCTTGTCGATTTTTATGGTGAATTTTGATAATCATAGAATATTGCTTAATGTTAATTATTAATGAATTAATAATTGAGAATTGGATTCACAGTTTTACACTGTCTCAAGGTCACTATTAAGGAATGATTCTGAGATACTCAGGGTGTTTGTTTTTAATTCCATAGGTTATTTTATTCTTTTTCTCTTTTGTGTTCAATAATTATATGATATGCCTGGAAATAGTCATTCAGAGATTTGGAGTTCAGTGATATTAGTATGCTCATAACATGTAACTTTATTTCATCTTTCCATCTGTATCAGGACCCATAATGAAGTTGTTTGATAGTTAAATGGAGGTAGTAATGGACAAAAGCAGGGGTGTTTAACTCAAGTTGTCACTTCGTTGTTTGACACCCCTGGACTAAAGGCAAGCTGATAAACTGAAACTGAATACAGATAAGATGATGATGCTGTGTTTAGGTGGCTCTCAGTTTGAGAATTAGGAAAACAGACTTTTGTAACTGAAGTTGCACTCCCTTTAAAGCAATAGAGTGTTTGAGACTTGTTCTTGACTCAAAGTTGTTAGGGGAATAGTTGGCATTGTAGCATGGAGGGCCATAATAGACTAGGACAACATAGCTTTGTGATTCATGACTTAAATCATCTGCTGATTATATTACTGCTGTGGGTTTTCTATGTTACTATTCTTTCATTTTTCAGCTTTTTTTCTAATTTTACAAACTCGTTTTGTATATATATAATTATGTATATGGTATGTTTATTAATTTTTTAAAATAGAAATGCTTAATTTTTACAGATAAAAAGTTATGGTGGGCAGACCATAATTTAGGCCAACTGGGCACCTGCAATAAAAAAGATGGAAGGAATCCTACAGTTTTGCGAAACAAAACTTCAGGAGTTGTACATATGAAAGTGTATGACAAAGCAGGACAGAAAGGTAAACCACACATTAAAATTTTGAATAATAAAATCCATAAATCCATAAAAACCTCTTTATGGAATAGTATACTTTAGCTCCTATGAACTAAAGTGATTTTTTTTACTAGTTCCTTCTTTTTCCATAATTATCTGTGCCCCCCAGAAATTTACAAATTATTGGAAAACCCTAAGACATTAAGTGGTAATGACAGAGAACTACTGAAAGATAAAAAACAAAACAAAACAAAATAATGACCTACCTTTCTATAATAATTACCTTTATAGTTCGGGGGTTTCTGTTGATAAAAGTGCTTTATGCATTCATGAACATTTTGCTTTGGAGCAACAGAAAGAGGATACATTGTGTTTTATTAATATTGCTTTGTAGAACGATGTTCGTTGATGTTACTTCCAGTATCTTAATTAAAACCAAAGTTATCATTGCTTAGTTTATTATCTTGCCTTAAATTATCTTTAATATATATTCTTCGTTATATATTTTTTATAATCTATCCCTGTTGCTCAGTTTTTTTGTTAAACTCAGAACGTCTTGCACTGAGCTTAGAAATAATATTAATCTATTCATGGCTTTATATGTTGATTAGTAAGAAACATTGAGTTTACATCATCATCCAAACTTTGTATGAGTGAATCAGGCTGGTTTTAAAATCTCCATATTATCAAAACTTAAAACCTTGAATGTAATTACGTTCAGGCTTCAGTTGACAAGTTGGGACTAAAATCAATTAGGCAAACTCATAAGAACTCAATAACTAGTGACAAGTATTTTTGTTTTCTTTATTTTCATCTACTTGGCTGCCTATCTCACACAGGGATCCTAGAAGGCTTTAGCTCAAGGTGTTAATCAAAATGTGTACTTTCTTTTCCCATTTAAAAAACCAAGCCTTTTTTGAGCTAACTTTATTATTGGGCAATCACTTAAAACAAATTCTGAATTTCTAATGGTGGGCAAGTGGTAATTTGCTAGTAGTAATTTGCTATTTTCACTTCAAAACAAAAAGGTAAGTCAGGCATGCACTATGTTACAGGGGAGATGACCTTTTAAAAAAAAATCAATTCCGTATGAAACTAATTAATAATGTCTACTTCAAACTGAGTTTAATTTCTGCTCACTACATAACTATACTTACAGCTAAACTACGCCATGGAGATCTTCTATACAAATACTGATCATACACAACCCTGCTTAGCTTTCAAGTCCAGACAACGTTCATCACTTGCTTCTGCCTACTAAGATATAAATATAATCTTCAGTACCTTATAACAATTTTCTAAAACTTCATTGTTTCTGGATTTTTAATAGGCAGCAATTCTTGTCAGATCAATAATGGAGGGTGTTCCCAACTTTGCTTACCAACTTCAGAATCCACTCGAACATGCTTATGTACTGTAGGTTATAATCTTCAGAAAAATCGTATGACATGTCAAGGTATAATCATTTATTTATTTTCAAGGGCTAAGTAAAACAAATCAAAATACAAATTTAATAATCTCAAAAGTCAATTGTATTATTGGTAGCAGAAGAAAAGACTATCATGCTCTGGGTCTTTGTGATTGTGTTTCCTGAGGGTTGGCTAGGGTTTGGTTGGTTGGTTGGTTTTTTGTGTGTGAATAGATTCAATTCTTCACTAATTTTGTTGCTGAGTTTATATAATAAATATGTATAATCTTTGGTTGTATAATTCTACAATTAGTAATTGATATAATCTGCCCACAAAATGTAAACATTCAGAGCATCAAAAATAGGATAAACAAGTGTCTAACTCCCCCCCACCCATGTTTTTTAAAATCTGTGTTGTATTTTATTGAGATACATACTGACAGAAGTAAAAGCAAGGTATTTGCACAAGCAATCAGTTGTGGGTGCTAAAATTATTATTTAAAATAGTTGCAAAATGTTTCAGTTTTTCAGATTTCAGTTTATTGAAGATAAAATAAATAAAAACCTAATAAATTTTTCAAATTATATCCCTAGGACAAATTCTTGATTAAAATTAACTTGATGACTTGAACATCAATTTTCAGACTACTTGCAAAGAATGTTGACATAATCATGGTTAGAAGCTTAAAATCTCAGTTCATTTACTGAAGTCCAAATTTAGCAGAAGTATGTGTCAGTAGAATCAAGCTTCTTAAGAGTATTTTTAGACAGATGCAGGTAATAAAATGTCATATGGGTCATGTGATCATCATTTGTAACCTTCTCAGCCGATTTCTGACAACTAAAATCAATGAGAGAAGTTGGTTTCTCTTAACGGCCATGTAGCTGGCTTAACAACTGTGGCAAAAAGATTGTAAAATAGGGCAAAATTCACATAAACAACTGCCTTGCTTAGCAGTGGAAATTTTGGGCTCAGTTGTGGTCATAAGTTGAGAACTACCTATATTAGCTTTTGATGAAATTCTGGTTATTCTACATTGATTTTTCTATTTTCTTTCTTGATGATCCCTCCCACCTCATCATAATACAACTGATTAAGAGCCAGAAGTTTGTCTTTTGGCTTCAGATATCTGGTTAATTTTATAACTGCTTATCATAATTATTGTTAAGATTTTTGAAATATTATTTTTCTTTAGGTATAGAGTCGTTTATCTTGTATTCTATTCATGAAGGAATCAGGGGAATCCCTCTTGATCCAAATGATAAAACAGATGCACTAATGCCTATAACGGGAACATCTTTTGCTGTTGGTATAGACTTTCATGCAGGTAAATAAATGTTTTACTTTATAAAAGCCCTGTAATTTTGGAAGTCTCGAAGTTACACAGGATCACTTTCTTCGTTCTCAGTTACGTAGAGCTATGTTAAGAAAAACAGCTGCAAAAATGTAAAAAGGGGGAGAAATGCATATGACATGTATACTGATTTTCAGTAAGTATTTTACCCAAACATTTACAAATGTAAAGAGCAAAGGTGAATTGCAGGAAAAATGTCATAGAAGTACTTCAGACTAAAAGATCAGAGCATGCCCAATAAATAAGATATTGTTGGAAACAGTATTTTAAATATTTATTCTATAGGAAATGATACAATCTACTGGACAGACATGGGATTCAATAAAATAAGCAGAGCTAGCAGAGATCAGACATGGAAGGAAGATATCATTACAAATGGTTTGGGAAGAGTGGAAGGCATTGCAGTGGATTGGATAGCGGGTAGGTTTTCTGTTTATTTTATTATTTATAATTATTTTACTTTATCTTTTCTGATTTATAGCCAAGCAATTCTTTCAGGTTTCTTTACAACAATAAATATATTTATTTTACATCTAGAATTACCAAATAAAATAAGAAAATACAATTTTATTCAGTAGTATAAAAAAATTCAAGTCCTTTTAAAAAAAAGTAGATACTTTTTTTTATGTCCACAGAATGTGGGTTCTTTTCCTCTGGCAACTGTACTTATTTTATTGTATTGTATTTTAAATTCTCCAAGAAATACAAATGAAATGACATAGCCAATCATACGGTAATGGTGGGATGAATATTTTTTTTACTCAAAATAGGTACATTAAATATGCAATGGACTAATCATTTTTACCCTGTGTCCCAACAAATATGAAAAGTTACACTGTCAAAGATGGCGATTGACATTTTAAAAAGTTAAATATAGTGGGAGAGGATGCTTCTGATAAATTTGGATTTTAGGTTGACAAAAAGGAGTCATGACATTTGGCCAACCATAGATTGTTCCATCATGTTGTAGATGTATTTTTAATATAAGGAATATTGCAGGAAGAAAACTTATTCAAATAGAATAGTACAAATATGCCCACTGATTTTGCTTTTTAGTAATTTAATTTGCAAAAAGTTGATATTAATATTTATTTTGTTTGTAGTCATAACTGATATGTTTAATGATAGGCTTATATCTCCATAATTGCATTTTCTTATTGCTTCCAGGTAATATATATTGGACAGATCATGGCTTCAATTTTATTGAAGTTTCTAGACTTAATGGCTCTTTTCGCTATGTTGTCATATCTCAGGGTCTGGACCAGCCAAGGTCTATAGCAGTGCACCCCGGAAAAGGGTAACTTGATAACTGATATGCATGCAAGTCTTGAATACATTTCTTAAAAGGCATCTTAAAACACTGAAAAACTGATGTGGAATAGTGTGTATAATGGATCTAGGAAGCTACAATGTGAATTTGATATTAGTCCACAAACCACTAAAGCTTTAAAATAGTGTTGCAACAATAGCATAAATGGAATCATGTTGATCTAGTTTACCATAATTTTATGGGCTGTGATAGATGTAAATTTATTTTAGCACTCAAGAAAATTAAATTTAAATAGTATATTTTGTTGCACCTTCAATTACAAGATTACATTAAAAAGGAAGCACAGTTAATACTGAGATGAAATTTTTCACCTAGATTTATTTCAGCATTTCCAAATGATTAGGAAGACCTGTGCTTCATTTACTCAATAAGTTGATAATGAACATTTAAACTTTAATTATGTATACTATAATAATAGTATAATATAATATGGACAGACAGAATAGGATATAAGTGTGTTTCTTTAAAGAAGCTTGCCACTGGGAGTATTAGAGTCACTTTTGATTATGATAATCTAGTTATCTCCTTTTTTATTTACCTTTTTTAAAATCATAAATAGAACCAGTGAGCCCCTGGAAAACAGTAAAACAGTTGGCAAACATGGATTTTCACCTCCAATGGAATCATATCAGTTTCCATTTAAATACGACTTTCAAAATGTTTGAAAATTAGTATGGGATATGGAAGAGTGCTGATAAAACTTTTGTTTTGCATTATACATTTTAGATACAGTTTTAGTTTTAAAAAACTTGATAGTGACATGTATGCATCTGCCTCCGTTAGAATGGGGGGGGGGAGAAAGATCAATTGCCTCGGTGCCATTGTTAGCTTCAGCAGAAATGGGTCCTTTTTTGTTTTTGTCTCCCAGTTTGGGAAGCTTGAAAAATTATGCCAAGGCATTTGAAAATGAAAGAGCCAATTTGATGTAGTGCTTAAAGTATCAGGCTAGAAACTAGGAGATTGGGAGTTCTAGTCCTGCATGGGGCACAAAGCCAGCTGGGTGATCTTGGATTAGTCGCTTTCTCTCAGCCCTAGTAAGGAGGCAAGGGCAAACCACAACTGAAAAACCTTGCTAAGAAAACTACAGGGCAGGTTCTCAGACTTGGATATGATTAAATGGTGGTGGGGAGGAAGGAGGAAAAAAAGGAACTTGTTCAGTATTATTTCCAATTTGCCATCAATATTAGGGGTAACTAGGTCATTCCAAGAAAACCATCATCAGAATCTTAGAGTGAATGACTTCAAATACTTTCCCCTTATAAAATTCCACCAAGGACTCTTTCTGAGTCCCCCCAATGTAAATTTAAAAATTGCTGCATCACTGGCATACAGTGCCAAATGTCTGTTACTAGGTTTGGGAGGATGGAGTTCCTTTTGTTGAAGGCAACCAGCATACAATTCACATAGAGGTTAAACAGCAGAGGACTTAGAATACAACTCAGTTTCGCTAGTTGATGGCTTGGATCAGGGGTGAGGAACAATGGCCCCTTTCTGACGTGTGGACATCAATTCCCAGAATTCCTGAACCAGCATGACTGACTCAGGAATTCTCAGAGTTGAAGTCCACAAGTCATAAAAGGGCCATCGTTTCCCACCTCTGGCTTGGATGATGGCCAACTCTTTCACATCTTACTTGAATTACTGTTTTTCATACCGTACATATTACTAATTAGGAAAAGTAGCCACCTATCAATAGATATGAAAAATCATTCCCACCAAAGTTGTTGCTTGGAATAGAATTGAAAACTGATTTTAACTCAACAAAAACAGTGTTTTTGCCAATATAACTATCTCTATAAAAAAAAGTATAAGATGGTCTACTGATTTATTGTAAATCTGACCTCTATAATCCTGCTTGCTCCTCAACTAGAATTTTTTTCCTGGTCCAGCCAATCCAATAACTTATAAGAAGTGCCTTACCTATGCTTAATAGCAACTCACATAGTAATGTAAAAGTTAGCACTGTTGTCATTCTCAGAGATGGAAATGTTTGTGGGTATTTTTTCCCATTTTAATGCCTGTATTAATTGTATGACTCAGGGAGGCTTACAACAAAATCAACACAAATAACCCCACCAAAATACAATACAAAAACATATAAAAAGATGTAAAATCATATAGATTGAATCCAATCATTAGAAATTTGTATTGAATTATTACAGTGTGACACCAAGACAACTGGCACTTCTCTTCATAGTTGCATTAAATCTCAGTTCTTTAATTGCATTAGTTTAGGAATCTCTGAATGGGAAACTAAGAGCTAAGGAGGGATGCTATGTGTCATCTGACACGAAGACTGGAAAATACAAAAGGGTACTCTATATTGTATACTATAAAACTCTTCCTGTCTAGCTGTTAGAATCTAGCCTCCAAGCACTGTTTGCCATCATGTAATGAATATGTAACTAACTTCCTAAATAGGTATTCTCAACTTCCAGATCCTGAAAAAGTCACTCCTGTTTGGTTTTTTTTCCCTTTTCACTAATTATTTTTCCTGGGCAATTAACTAACTTTCTGACACATTGTTAATTGTTCCATCTACAAATTTTAACTATTGTCCTTAGTCCTGCCCTAATCAACATATAATGCTGTTCAGTTCATGGTATCAGGAATACAGGCAAATATTTTACAAGCAGGCTGGGAAAATATTAATATTGGCTGGATGGAGTTTATGAGATCTTATAATCCAGCATCTGCTGGATTTGAAATATTAAATGTTCTGAAAGCTAGGAAGACTATCTAAGTTTAATGATAGTTCTACAATTAGTGCCCATGTTGCAGTCTATTTAACCTTCTGTGGCTGATTCTAACTCCATTGATGCCCTCATTGCTTTTGGTGTTGGCTAGCAGAAAATATAATAAAGGGAAGTGTTCACTGTTTAGTAAGAACTCAATTTTAAATGTAACTATCTTATCAAATAGATTGCAAGAGGTCAACTAAAAAGCAATTGTACTCAACCCTTATGCCCCATATTATCTGAGTTTACTAAAATCTTTTGCCATGCTATTTATACAGGTAACCCTCGAAGTACAATTGTAATAGAGCCTGTTCATTAAAGTCAAAAGTCAGGACAAATATTAAATGAACTGCCTCACATAATGACCAGCCATTCCTCCGCTCCTCAGTGCAATCATTAAACAATTGTGCAGTCATTAAGTGAGCATAGGACCAAGCTATGATTCTTGTAAAAGCTTTTTGCTGTTTGTATAATTGCCTTTTGGACCCAGCTAGGACTCTAAAGAAGGCTCCCAAAGGCAATCAGACAAATAGCAAAAAGCTTTGCAAGAACCCAGGTTTCTGTCCTGTTTGCTGCACAGGTGCTCTAAATGGCTAAACTTTTTGAGCTGACTTTTTTCTTCAGCTCCTCAAGGCAAAAAGCTGTAGAAAGATTTTTTGCTTGCTTCATTCCTTTCCTGTACTCTTCAGCCTGGAGTCAGAGTAAATAACTTACAGGTTTTGTCACCTCCTTCTCCAGCATGCAGTAAATTAGCAAATTACATTTTAAACGGGATAGGTATTGGAGGACAGAGGCAGGATGTTTAGTTTCAGCATCCAAGGTGTGTGTGTGTGTATGTGTGTGAGGGAGGAAGAATGATGAAAAAGTCTAGCCTTCCTAACTTTTTTGGGTTTATTGAAAAAAAATATGTCGGTTTTGGGGAAAGAAAGGCATTAAAGCAAAGAGAAAGATTTTAGGAAGCTTCTTATCCTGAAACTACTGCCTTTGCATGCATGCGCTGGAGTCCCAAAGTTTAGCAAGAGCCAAGAGAGGTTTGCAGTTTCCCAATAGCCAGCTACTTGGGGCCAAAAACTCCAAAAGTAATTCTGTGAGGAATTTTTGGAGTGCTGAAAATGGAGGCATGGGGAGCAGGCCAAAATGCTGCAGGCCCCAGTTGTGGCAGGATCGGGGAGAGAGAGATGAAGAAACACTGTATCATTACCATGGTCGGTCATAAAGACAAATGGACCCAAGGGGGTGCTACAACCATCATAATTTTGAAATATATTTTATCTGAGATATGTGGCACTAAAACAATCTTGCAAGTCTGTTTGTGTTTTTTTGTTTCCTTCCTCATATATCCAAAGAAGTTGTGGGAGTCAGTCTGAGTCTCTCTCTCATTATTTTTCCTACATCTGGGCTTACACTTGCTTCTTCTGCACCTGTTATTTTTCTAATTCTTTCTGGCTGCTCTCTTCAAGGTCATTTCTATGCCCATGTCTCAAAATCAGGGTCATTCCATTATGATTACCATATTTTTCGGAGTATAAGATGCACCTTCCCCCCCCCCAACAGAGGGTGGAAATGTTGGTGTGTCTTATAAACCTAATATACACTGAATACAGCAATTTTGGCCTCCCGAAGCC
>JANHFT010002016.1:0-10237 GCA_032467955.1 Pseudoxenodon macrops
AGGAAGGACTGCAAACCTGGCACTAGACGCAGCTTCAGAGGATAATCCAGGGCTGGAAGGGACCTGGAGGTCATCTAATCCAACCCTGCTCCAGCAGGACATTGTTAAAGTGAGTTTCTGTCTTTTTATTCCCCAGTCACATAGCCACATCCACCCAGTCACATGATCCATCAAGCCACGCCTACAAGCCACGCCTATAGAACCAGTAGGAAAAAAATAGATTTCACCACTGCTCCCACCCGTCCCAAGGCAGCCATGTCCCTCCACCAACCTGCTTTCCAGCTCCATTCTCCACTGCCACATGCATGGGAAGAAAAGTAGTCTGTGGGACTACAGTAAAGAAAAAAATTCCAAGTTCACGAGATTTTTTTTTGTCAAGAAGTTGGAAGGTCTGAACTTCTGGGAGTTTTTTACTATAGAGGATTAGGTGTGTGTGTGTGTGTGAGAGAGAGAGAGAGAGAGAGCAGCCACAATAAAAGGTGTTTGGGGTCAGGGAGAAGGTGGGCAAGATTTGGCAAAGAGCAAGAGAGGAGCGATAATTGGCTCCCAACTTAGTGCTCACACAGCCCATCCTCCCCCTCCCCCAGCTGTGTTGGGTTACAATAGATGAAGGGCAGGATCCAAGGGAAGGAGGGCATCTGCAGATTGAAGCTGCAAAAGGGCCGTGCTTCTTGGAGCAGGCTGCAGGATCGCACAGCAGATCAGCTATTTTGCGGAGGCACATGGGGGTTCCTGCTGCTTTTTCAAGCCACAATCACCAGGCTTCTTGGAGACAGCAGTAGAAGTGCAAGGAGGCACGAGGTTGTCCCCCCTCTTACAGGTACATGGGGGGAGAAGTAAGGCACCCCTGAAAATAAGGCCAAGCACTTATTTCAGGGGTCAAAAGAATATAAGCCCCTGTCTTATATTCGGGGAAACACTAATCAGTAAAATCCAAAGTCAAAGTTTCATTTCCCCCCCACCTCAAGCATAAAGTCCAGAAACAATTTCCAAGTAGAAACAAAAGCACTTGTGTTTTTTCTTTTATCACAGCAGTTAATTTAGCCATCTCTGCTAACTCCATCAGCTTTTGCAACCATCCAGCAATTGTGGGGATTGAAATGTTTTCTTGTGCATAAAGTAATCTTGCTGCCATCAACATATATAACATCAAAGTTCCAATTTTCTCCCCAAGTCTTTTTCCATTAAATACAAAAGAAAATTTTCTGGTTTTATCTTTATATTCACTTTAAGAGTCTTCTGTATTACAATATGAATCCTACTCCAATATTTCTTTGCATTATCACATGTCTACCACCTTATATATATAAAAATGGCTGTGTGTGTTCCAGCATAACTCTGGAATGCCTCGAGCAATTTCAATCAAACTTGGTACACAGATGGCTTGCTCTCTGGAAACAAATACTGTGGGGGTAAGACATCCCTTGGCATGTGTATTCTGTTAAGATACAGCCTGTTCTGCCAAAAAATGGCTTCTATTTTCCTTCAATCTTTCAGTTGTAAATATGTAAACCAGTGGCAGGCATGTCATTCTGATTCTAGCTCTTCCTTAGACTTAAGGTTAGGAGTGCCAAAATTAAAAGATACTACAGGTAATCTCTGGGTTATGAGCGTTCCCTTACCGAATGTTCAAAGTTATGCAATAAGCAGCCCCTAGCATTTGCGAACATATCCTGAAACTATGAATCTTGCAGCATCACAGCAGTTGTTTGCCCTTATGAACAACCACAGAGGCTCTGCAACATTTATCCTGCATGTTGCCGGGCAAAATGGAGCTTCTGAGAGGCAGATCTTTCCCTCAGAACCTACATTTAGGCATCCAGAGGCCTCACCTGGAATGTTACAGGCAGAAATGGAGCTTCTGGGGGCCAGATCCGAGCCTCAGAGGCTCCGTTTGGCCCTCCGCAGGCATCCCCCAGCCCGATGCTTCCAGGGGCCAGGCCAGTGCACGTTGCTGAAGTTTGCATGTGGCTGAGAGGCTAGAGAAAAGATTGCTTGCTAGATCTTTGCAAGGTAAGTGACCCAGCATGGCAGGTTGGGGAAAAACCAATTGTGGGAAGCATGAGTGGGTTGGGTAGGCCTTGGGTGGTCTTAGGCAGGTGGCCTGTTCCATCAGAAATCCCCCCATGGCCTTCCCCACTCTGAAATACCTCATGTGCACTTAACGAATGCGTGGGGAAAAGGAGAGATGTTCAAGGTACGAGATTCATTCCCACAAATCCTCAGGTTGCAAATGGAATGGGCAGGCTCCACTACATTCGAAATTCGAGGACTGTATTTTACCTTAAGTCTACCAGTCTGTTCTATCCAAAACTGAAACTGAAGAAGTCACTACATTCCAATCCCTCAGCATAAGCCAATTTTTATAAGAAAAGGATAGTAATCACTCTATGAGATATTTTTAAAGATTACTTTTATCATAATTTCGCACATAAAGACCAACTGCCGTGTTTCCCCGATAATAAGACAGGGTTTTATTTTATTTTCACCCTAGAAATATGGCCTTGGTCTTATTATCAGGGGGACGGCTTATTATTTTGGTGGTGCAGTAGGCGGCGAACATGGGACTGGATATCCTGTTGCTGCTGCCTCCCCTCCCTGTTCTTCGCACTGGCCGAGCAGCTGGCCTGCAGCTGTCTCTCTTGGAGCAGGACTGTGCAAGGCTTGTTGTGCTGTTTCCTCTCACGAACTGCAGGATTGCCGCGAGCTTCATCATACCGACACAGGTGGTGTCCTGCCACTTGCGGCTGCACTGGTATGTCAAACCTCGTGGTAGTGCTGCCATTCGTGCATACAACAGCATAACTTTTGCACAGTCCTCCATGAGGCAGCAGCAACAGTGCAATGAATCTCACAAAGACTCATTTCTGGCTGGTGGGGCAGGGGGTGGGGCGGGGCAGGATGCTCATCTTACCAGCATGTGGCTTCTCTCCACTGCTTCTCTTTTCGGCCAGGCTTTGCAAGGAAACTCCTTGCAATGTAAAGAAAAGCTTCTCGCAAGTGAAAAAAGTTTTTCTTTACATTGCAAGAAGTGAACCGCGAGATGTTAACCGTGGTTAGAAGCTGCTGGAAGCGGAGAAGAGGCCGGTCGGGCCTGCCACCTGCTGCCGTGTCTTCTGGCAACCGGGGTAGGGAGGCAGCAAAGGGCAAAGGGAGCTGCGGCCCCGCATAGAGAGGGTGCGCACTTTCAGACCGGTTGCTGCCAGAAGACTGCCCCGGCTGCCGGAAGACTTGGCAGCAGGCAGCTGACCCGACCGACCTCTTACCGCTTGGTCGGTGAATGGTGCTCTGCCTGGCTGGAGGGGGGGTTGTCCACTGGGTGGGCACTCTATGGCAAGAGGTGCCAGGTGGCTGCTCTCTTGCGAATGGGACGGGAGTTTGCAGGCAAGGGGGATGGATGGGAGGCGGATGAGTGCCAAAAACACTGGAGGGGGGGAGAGTACAGAGAGACAGCTCCGGATCAGCTCAGCTAATCTGTGGGTCCGGTTTAAGGGCCCCAGCTGCCCCTAGCTGACCAGGGAAGGGCTGCCTCTTATGCTGGCCATGCCCACCCCTTCACGAGGGCTTATTTTCAAGGGAGGGCGTATATTTATGCCCATCCCAAAAATTAGGCTTGGCCTTATTTTCAGGACAAGTCGTATTTTCAGGGAAACAAAGTATTATATTTTTCAAAAATCCCAAAAACAAATTTGACTTTAAGTTTTGACTTTTTAAAAGAATGGGTTATATTTTATTATTAAAATGCTTTCTATTTCAGGCATTTAGCAAATGAAGGAAAATGTTCAGTTCCTGTAAGAATTGCTTTAGTGAAATGTATGACAACCTTCCTTCATGTAAGTAAAACTCCAGAAGCATTTAAGAGCTACTATTACTGCTCTTAGTACTACTACTTATTTAGGTTTCTAAATCTATAAAAATATAATGAGGATATTTCCTTTTTTCCATTTTTCCCAGGCTGACCCTTGTTTGGAATGGGCTGTGCTTACAGTTAAATCTGAAGATCTACCTGTGAGAGATGCTTTTCCTCAATTCCTTGCAGATAACAACTTTCAAGTTTGTACAATTGCAGCTAAGTCAGCAATCAGGTATACATCTACATAGGTTCAGAGCTTCAGTTTGTCTCTAGTTTATTAAAATCACAAGATTAACATTACTTATATTGCTAGTTTATTAAAATTACTTAACAGTTCATCTTTTAGAAATATATAACATGAAAATAAATAACTTATTTAACAAAGTTTTACTTTGTTAAAAAATATTTCAGAGGAAAAACCCATGAGAACAAAATGGAAACAACACAACTCTATTTTATTTTAGAAAAGAAAGAATATACACTTTAATTCTAAATTGCCTTTCTCTCTGCTTGATCATAAGTTTGTTCCAAGATGTGAAACTGAGGGATGCTACTGGTTTAGTGAAAGGTCTTCCTTTGAAGTTCCAACAAAGAGCTTTTGAGAATTTGTACATCAAAGTTCAAGAAGGAGCAAAAACATTGGTAATAATTAGTACTAAGCATGCATGAAGATTTCAAGTGTGAGCATTTCCTTCACTTATTGATCCAAGGATATCTATTTGAAAAGAGTTTGGGAAAACTGTATCACTGGCTCTTCCATCTGATTTTCCATCTGGTATTTCTTTGTTGGTTTTCTCTGCTTGTTCTGTAGTTTTATGCCAATGTTCCCTGCCCAATCCTCCCCTTCTCTTTCTTCTTACTGCCCTTCTGTTCTCGTTTCTTCCTGTGTTTTTCCTGTCAGCTTACCACCTTTCTTCTCTCTTCTATCTCCCCAACTCTTATCCCACTTTTTCCACCCACACGTCTTTACCCACAGATGTATATGTTTTTGTTCCAGTCAAACAAACTCCCACTAGCCCCAACCTCTTCCCATTCTACTTTACAACCTGTTGTTGCCCTACTCATCCTCAGTGGTATTTTCCACTATTTCTGCCATGCTAGCCTTCCCATGAGACTTCCTGGCTTGCCATTCTTTTTTTCTTAGAAAGTCTCATGAGAAAATGACACCTTTAAGGCATTGGCAGATAATGCAGATTTAAAGGAAAGAGAACTACCATATTTTCTGCACTATGAGACACTCCAGATCATAAGATGCACCTAACTTTTGGGGAGCAAACAAGAAAAAAAATGTGCCTCTTCCCCTCATCATCCATCGACATTCACCTGGCTAGTGTCCTTGCAGCAAACAGCCTGGTCAACTTCAGCACGTTATCGCAGCCTGATTTAGCATGAGCAGCTGATTGGCAGTTGGATCGGCCTCCCAGAATACCGCCGATCAGCTGTTCCAGACGGCGGGTATCGCCACCTCTGTGTGTCCTGTTTTCGGCCTCTGCATGCCCCGTTTTCAGCCTGTTCCAGGCAGTGGGGATCGCCATTGCTGCTGGTGATAATCGATAGTCGTCGCCACTGTCATTGGTGGTAGTGATTGGTGGTGGCAATGTCTGCCACCTGGAATGGGCCAAAAACGGAGCACGTGGAGGCTGAAAACGGAGCGTGAGGAGGCTGAAAATGCCGCCAGGTGGGCAGGCCTTCAGCAACTTTCACTCTATAAGACACAAACATTTCAACCAACTTTTGGGGGGGGGAAGTGCGTCTTATAGTGCGAAAAATGCAGTAACTGTTTAGTAACGAGAGAAGCAGATGCATGGGAATAAAAGACAGTTGACATGACACTACACATGACACTTGTGCCATGTAAGACTTTACAACACATAAATATTTTAAAACTTTTGAATATTTTAGATTTATCAAAATTTGATCCATCTTGGTATTATCTTTGATCGGTTGTTACCTGTGTTGGAATGCTATTTTAATAATTTAAAAAACAATAATAAAATCTATTATGTGTGTAACTAAAAAAATTCCTTTCACTTTGTGCTTTGTCAGTTGAAGGCACGTGATACAGGGAATCAAGAAAGTCAGGCTGATGAAGAGCATAACAGAAAAACAGTCTTGCTCATGTTAATAACTATGATTTTGTACAGCAGTCCTGTGTGTGAGAAACAAGCGTTGTTTGCTGTTTTCCAGTGTATTAAAAAGAATGGATTAGATCCTCAGCTCGTAAGGAAGGTAATGACTGAATTAAAGACGATAAGTTCAGGTGCCTGCAGTAAATATTGTTATACAGATTCTGAATAAATGAAAGTAGGGATTGTACTTTTTATAAAGAGGAATATAAGCATAAATTATATTTTTTCCAGGCAAGGATAGTCAGGGATTACATGGCCTTAATTGGCTTGATAAAGCAAAACGAAAACAACGCCCCCACCCCATCCACTCCTATTATCTTTCTTTTTCTGTTCATGATTCCAATAAGGAATCTAAACATAAATAGCTGCTTACAGTGGCCACATAATCAGAAATATGGCATGATCTGTACTAGGTTAACATAACTTTTTCCAGAATCTGTACATGCTAGCAGTTGCTGCCATGGGGAAGAAGGCAATGAAGGAGTTTGTGGGCCTCACAAAAAATAGGAATATTTTATGCTAGCTGAAGTTTGATTGATGAGTTGTTTGAAGGTGGGCAGATTCTGCTTCTATCTTTACAGTAATGATCCAATTTATCATTACCACTGAGGGTGAGGAGTTACTTTTTTGCAGCCAAAGAATTTGTGTATACATGTGTGGGTGGGTAAGCACATGTGCATTCACATATATAAATATGCAATAAATGCACATATGGATGAATGGATACATAGATAAATAGATAGATAGTCCTGGGGACAGAGTTATTGAATACTTACCAATAATGGGAATAGAAATAGATTGAGAGACATCGGTGACAAATCACAAGGCACGTGTTCCTTATTGCTGTGATATTAATGGTATATTTGACTATTAACAATCTTATTTATTTTTCAAACACAGGTTTTAGAAAATATTTCTGGCTCTTTCGGCTATAAAAATACAGAAGATTTAATGAGCACCCATTTAGATTATCTTGTTTTTGAGTGGTTAAACTGTGGTTACAGCTTATCCGATTTTCCATATGTTTTGCTAAATTGCTCTACTTTGGAAGAGTTTTACAGGTATGCTTCTAAATCATACTTTCTCTTTGTAGATTGATTGCTTTAGTATTTATTAATTGATTTGTTGTATTCTGAAATAAGCTTAGTTTTTACTTTATTTTAACGTAAGGAAAATGTATTATTTAATTTTGAAAGTGATTTAATGCATTTAAACAAGGTTAAGCATCGCTTTCAAGGATGGAAAAGACAGTTGGTCCTTGTTTAATTTGAACTGGCTGCTAGAATAATACTTTGAGGATTCAATTGTTGCATATCAATATGGCTTTTATTTTTAAAATGTAATTTTATCATAATTCAAGGAGATATTTTAATTGCAGGTCCTGTTATAAAATCTGGATTCCACAACTAATAATTAGAGATCAGTTTGAAGAGATAAAATCCATTGCCAGCCACATTGAAACAGAAGAGCGTCACCTTCTGGCACAGTGCTTCCCCAAAATCCTTGTCAACATTCTTCCTTATTTTGCCTACCAAAACCACGAAGATACTGAATTCACACAAAAGAGCAAAACAGCTTCTAGAGTCTATGACATGTTGACAGATGAAAATTATTTAGGAAAGCAGGTATTTTTAAAAAATAAAGTTTGATTTTGATAACCTGTAGTCTTAAAATGCAAAGAATTTGAATGCTAAGTTTTTTAACTTAAGTTAAAAAAACATGTCAATTTCTAAATATTACTTCAATTCATGGGTAGAAGTAAATAATTTCCACTTCAGAAAAATAACTAAAATTAAAAGCATTCATGTTTAAAGTTATTCTGTTAATATATTTAATTTTAGTCTCATTTTTAAGCTAAGCAGAACCTTTGCTATTAGCGTAGTGTCATCAGCAGCTTGGGTTTATTTTTCAGTTTTATTTTTTTCATTCCTAAAATTAGTATCAGTTTAAAATAAAATCCTGTTGATTTCTCCCCAGCCTAAGCAGCTAGAAATACAGCTGTCCAATCTATTTCTATTTTAAAACCTCCTATCCATAGATAAACACAGTTTCCAGAAGACATCTACTTGAAAGACTTTCATTATTCTTGGTAATTGCTGTGACAGAAAATGTCAAGAACTGTACTGCCTGGTTTCTTAAGCTTTTATTGAAGTTTCAATTTGTTTTTTAATTTAGCTAGTGATAGGCAGTATTTCATTAAGTCTTAGAATTCTGTTTTCATATATTGCTCTGCTATTTAGTGTAGGATCCATTTTGACATTTCCCAGTGCTTGAATAATGAAGAATAACAAGTAGAAAGAGAATGTATTTCTATTGAAATTGGGTTGTGCTTTCCCCCTATTTTTCCTTTTTAAGATATATTTTGAGTGGAGTAATTCCTTAATCTTGACACCAAGCACTTCTTTTTCCACTTTGTTTCAGGGATATTTTAAAATTATTGGTTTGTGCCTTAGGCAAAACATTTTTTCAAAGAACATTTTTTTCTGCTTTGTGAGAAATAAACAAGCAAACAAAGAGCAAACTAAATTATTTGCATATTTTATTAAATATAAAACCAGAAGATTGATAAGTGAGATAGCATCCACATTAATTGTCTTTCGTCTTTTAAGGCTATTAATCCTGTATTTTGTTTCTACAGCTGATAGAAAGTTTATTTCATAGCAGCTTACCAGAAATTGTGGTAGAGGTGTTGATGACCCTACATGAGCCAATCAATATCAAACCAGAAGAGAATTCTGACTTAATTAAGTTTACAGGGTACAGTTTTCCTTTCTCTGTCAATTTGTTGTGTACTATACTTTTAAGGGAAGTTTTCTTTATTTGTAAAGTGATTGTCAGGTGGATTGCATGTCAGACAAAAGTAAAATATGGCTAGTCCTTTTTTAACAACCATTTGTTCAGCAATTGTTTGACGTTATCACAGTGATGAAGAAGTGAACATAGGCTACTTACACCAAGTCCTTATATACACTGCAGAGCCCCGATGGTCATGCGATCCAGGGCCATTTGTCAGGTCACTTGCATTTAGTACAGTGTGCTTCAAGTTCTATCACCCACCTATCTACCCACTTTTGGCTGTCCTGTGTTTCACTGCCCTAAAAACCCTTTTTTGTGACTATTAGATAGCCCAGCATATTTTAAAGCATCTGTTTACTTGCCTGAGATAGAGTGCTTCAATCATTTCCCCCCCCCCCCCTGCCATTGTACTCAATTGTCAGAGACTGCCTGGACATGTCCCTGCAGTTTTTGGGGCATGGATTTTCAGAAGTGATTTGTCATTGCCTCCTTCTTGGCAATGACAAATCTGGTGACTGAGAAAAAATAATTGGCCAAAGCCCAAAGATCATCTAGCTGACTTTGTGCCTAATTAATGATAATGAGATACCACATTATTTCCTTTTTTCTATCCTGATACCTTAACTATTACACCAAACTGGCTCTTTCATCTGTCATAAATCTATATAATTATTTGAAAATAATGAACTACAGGTCCTGATTAGATGAACTATAGCTAAGGAAATCCTATTTGTAAATTAAAAATGTGTGCAGACGTTATTCTAATATAAATTTAATCGCTTTTCTCCTATGAAGTATATCTCATTAAATTCTATTTAGTGTCATTTAGATTATATCCTCTTCTTCAAACATTTTAAATATTTGTGATCTTTTCTATTCTTCCAGAGACCTGGATCCTGCTCCAAATCCTCCTTATTTTCCATCATTTATCATCCAAGCTACACTGGATTACATTAATAGATGTTATAAAACTAAGTTTAATGGTATTATAGCAATCCTTTCTAAGAACCCTGTAAGTAACTGATGCTCAGTTTTGTGTTATGGTCACAGTATTTCTGTATAGTACTTTTGGCATTTTAAATTAGTGTGACTATATACATTAAATTTTTTAATACTTGACATCCCTCTCAGCATAGAACTTGCTATAAATGTGCAACATAGGCAGAAAAAATACATTTCTATAAAATCAGGTTATGTTGTTATGTAACCTTTTAAATCTAATAAGTTATCACACTATTAATAAAGTAATAAAACGGCGATGAAGATTGATTTTCTTTCAGAGTTTGATTGACAACTTCCCCTCCCCCTGGAAACAGGCAATAGACCACAAGCTGGGCTCTTATGGGCTCTCACCGGCATTCTTAACATCCCTAGGCTTTGATGAAGCAAAGCAAGCAGTAATCAATAGAATGAAGGACATGGAGTTCCAAGAAGAACTAAACAGGTTGCCTTCCCATAG
>JANHFT010002016.1:10337-29047 GCA_032467955.1 Pseudoxenodon macrops
TTGAGAACATGTATTTTCTTAACAGGGATGTTATTATCCACTATTAATGTTAGTACTATTTTTTAATATATTGTAAACAGTGATGTCTATTTCTGGTCAATGACCGTAATAAAGTTACAGTATATTCTATTCTTTCAGAGTTTCTGCATTCATGGTCCTGTATATAATCATTAAACTGAGTGTTAAGCAAATTAAAATTAAAGAAGATAAGAAATTCTAGTATAGTGATGGCTAACCTTCTGGAGGGTGAAAAACAGCCGAAAATCAAGGCTGAAAATCAGCTGACAGGGCAACACTTTGCGTGCCCTCAGAAATGGTTCCACGTGCCACCACGTGTGCCATAGGTGGCACCACGTGTGCCATAGGTTCGCCATCACTGTTCTAGTACATTATTTGTATGTTGCTCATTTGGACAAGAAGAATTAATACTGCTCTGGTTTAGTTTGATATACAAATTAAGTCAATAGGGATAATTATTTAACTGTATAAGCAATAGCTCAGATATGTCAGACGTCTTGTGATTTCAATAATTCTCAAAAGATAGATGCTTGAAGCATATTCATATGAATTAATAAGGCATGTTTATTTAAGAATAAATACTTGAAGTAAGTTGAATTTAAACATTGATCATGTAACATTTTCTTTTTGTGTAGGAGTCATTCCACAAAATTTTATTTGCTGTATGGAAGCAGGTGTCTGGAACAAAAAACAATTATAAAAAACATAGAATGCTTATGATATATCATTTTTTTGTAAACCTGCTGTTGAAAGAAATAAAGGGTGGCTTAGGTGGCGCATGGGCTTTTGTACTGCGGGATGTGATTTATTCTATGATTCACCACATCAGCAACAGGTAAGACCATTCTATGCTATTCTGTCTTTACATAGATTCTGTTCAGTTCTATTTCATTCATTGGTTCTTATCCAGGTTAGTCCTCTAGTGCAGAGCTTTTTAATCTGTCTGACGTTTGATTTGGAGAGCATATTAAACAGGGTTTTCATATTATGATTGAGCTTAGATTAGCTATTCTCCTTGTCAAAATTAATTTTCCCAATTCTTGACCTGAATTAAAGAACACTAGTTGTTAAATAACCTAGTGTGGTTTCTTTGTTGCTGTTGTCCCAATTAACAATTGATTAAAGCCTGTTTGTATGTAGAAATACAAAGGAAGATAATGTATGATCCCAAATCTTTGCTTCAAAGTTTAGCCTGTAGTGGATTGTATTCCATTATTTTTATTTGAAAATATATAGCTAAGACTTTGCCTTTAAAAAAAAAAAACTTCTATATTTTGTCTTTATAATGGCCTATTCTATAATTGAAGCAAAATCATTAATGTGTGTTATAAGCTATTTTTCCTGTGTTCCTCTTAGGCCAAATCCTCTGACAGGAGTATCCCTCCGGAGCTTCTTGCTCTGTTGTGACCTTCTCAATCGTGTTTGTCACACAGCAGTACAGTATTGTGGGGATGCCCTAGCAAGTCACCTCCATGTTGTCGTGGGTACACTAATACCAGTTGTTGGAGAACAACCTGAAACTGAAGAAGAGGTATGTTTCTAGAGGAACTACTTGCTAGGCATTTCATTAATCAAATTTTTGGAAAGCAACATTATTAACTTTTCGTTGTGATTGTTTTAAGTTTATAGCTCACCTTTGGAATGATACAGAAGTATGCTTGATCATCTTTTTTCCTTTGAAAATAAATTCCATGGGTGTCATCAGAATTATAAAATTGAATCATGATTTATGAAACAAATAGGGTCAGGGGCTAATTAAAGAATCATCTGAATTGCGTTGCAGTTATGAATGTTGGAATCATATTTGGTAATTTTACATTTTATAATTTTTGGAGGGCTACAAATTTATGTTTGCCTTAATCATTATCAAAAAATTATGCTAGCATCTCCTCTCCTACATGGAGTTCTTATTTATTTGCACTCACATGTTTGTTTGAATAAAATAAAGGGAGTCCCCATGTGAGTTGCCAAATTGTGAATCATATTGCATTGTTGAGAAATTGCAGCTGTAATTTTTGTTTTTGAACAGACAGTGGGGATCTTTGGATGTTCGTTCTTTGTTTTGCACAATAATATGAGGAACAAGCTTTGTCTTTATAAAACCTAATTTTTTGCTATGCAGCATCAACTGAAATATGAAATTGAAGTAAAAATAGAGAAAAAACTATCTGTGTAGTTCCAGAACTATTAGTAGAAATGATATTTTTATTCAAAAATAAGTATTTAATAATATTTATTCCAGAAAACTATTCAGAATTGAAGCCTAAAAAGTTCAGGCCTAAGAACGTCCTTGCTTAGCCTGGGTTCCTGGGTGATGAGAGAAAAAGACACAAAAATCTATCTGTCTCCTTATCTATTATTTCCATAAAGCTTAGTATTGGTAGAAATAAAATATGGACTGCTAATATAGCCGTGGTTGAATTGTGTGTTAATTCTGTTTTTGAAAAATGAAAAAGTGGTGGTTTCTACATTTACTGTAGTTGTTGTTGTACTGTTATTTTATTTTTAGGTCTTGGGCTTATTGAAGTATCTAGTGATAGATAATCAGAACCATGAATATTTGTACCAAGCAATCAAATTATTAGATCCATTTCCTGATCATCCCCATTTTAAAGAACTGCGGGCCACTCAACAAAAAATTAAATACAGCACTGGAAAATTTTCCCTTTTGGAGGTAATATCTTCAGATTTTTAAAAATGGAATCCAATGCAATGTTTTATATTGCTAATGGAATCTCTTCATCCTATTTGAACTAATACATTTTTATTGTTTGGTTATTTAAGTCAAAGCTCTTACATCATGAAGTTATTACAATTGCATTATGTATTAAAAATTAGATTTGTGTCTCAGATTTTGGAGAGTGTTATCCTTTGCAATAGTTCTTTATAGAAGATTAAATCTATGAATTATATCTTCATTGTCAAATTTATATTTGCAGGAAATTAACCATTTCTTATTGATAAATATATCTGATTCACTGTTTTTAACGAGACTGGAAGGTTTAAATGATCTGCACAAACAACTAGAAGATCATAAAGAACAAATAATGGAACTTATGAAAAAATTTCAGGGTATGGATTTTCTAATTCTGATTTATCTTTACGTTTTAATTCTTTCGTTCTTTTTTATTTTCAGAGGTCTAAGAAGTAATTCAAACATTTACATTATTTCTTCTGTAAGCTTTACACATTCCTAACTGATTATTAGCATAGCTAACACTGGAAAATAATATCAGTAGTTCCTAATGCATTTGTGGAAAAGGACCTTCCTTCCTCCTCCCCCCCGCTCTCTTTTCCTTCCTTCCTTCCTTCCTTCCTTCCTTCCTTCCTTCCTTCCTTCCTTCCTTCCTTCCTTCCTTCTCATAATGTCTGTATTTTTTTAATGCAGGGGACCCCGACCTATTGGCCGTGGCCCAATAGTGGGCTGTGAGGGGTTTGCAGTTGGGCCGTGGAAACGGCTGACATACGCATCCTCACTTGCTCGAGCAGTAAGCAAGAGTGGGTGGGCGGGTGCTCCATTTGCGTAAGCAGCAGGGGGCACATGGCTTATGCAAATGAATCTGTACACATGCACGCTTGCTAGCTGCTTGCACAAACCATTCTCCCCCCCCATCAGTGCGCAAAGCCAGAAATATTGGGGAAGTCTGCTTTAACCCACCCAATTTCTGTTTTATCAATGAAGGATTTGTTCTTATAAAGCAAATCTGCTTAGGTGGTACTGGTAGTCCTCAACTTAATTGATTGTTTAATAACTACGAATTTACAATGGTTTAAAAAAAAAACCTTATGACCTCTCAAAGTTATGATTGCTGTGCCCCCTAACATGTAATCACTTTTCAGATATTTGGCAACTGGGTTGCAGCATCCAATGGTCACATGATAATGATTTGCTATGGTTTTTGCTGTTTTGCAGCAGAAAAGGGGGGAAAACGCCAATATGAACTATCGGTACAGAAAGGAAGAAATGTATATGCTTTGCTTTTTAATATAAACTGACTTAATTTATACTTCTAGCCAATACAAGACATTGAATGTAGGTTACTGGGAGGGAGGGGTCTTCTCCAAATGTTTAATCAATCTGTCATCATATATGAATGCTGACAAATACTTTTTAGTAGAATATTATTGAAGCAAAATAGAATATATCCACCTTTTAAAGATAAAATCAACCATCTCTAGTAAAGACTATGGTTTCAAAAGGAGTAAGGAGTGGGTTTTTACCTGCCTTTCCTTTTAAAGGATATTGAAGAAAATGCCAGGACCAAACATCCCCTGAATACATTTTTTAATAGGTTTGCCAATAAATGTGCTGTCTTTTTTCATTTGCTTCTGTGCTCTTTAGAAAACAATCTCAGAGAAAACAAAGCTCTTGAGTGCTAATATATAATTGATACCTATGATATTACAGATGCTTCTAATATTCATTTCTTTTAAATGTTAGAAAATCCAAGGGACTGTATTATAGTGAAGCTGATGGCATATCTATTACAACTTTCAAAAACAACTGTACATTCTACTGATGCTATCTTGGGTAAGTCATCACTTGTTTAAATGAGTGATGGTTTTTAACAGCTTGCTTTGTGTAATTTCATTGCTTGTTATAGCATTACATAATTAAAGAAATCTGTGGGGAAAAAGCAGTTGCAAAGCAGTACATGTTTAATATTGTTTAGTTGTATTGATATTGTATCTTTGTATTTCTTTAAAGTTGCTTGATTTGTGGAGGTATTAAATTTTGGGAATTAATTATGTCCTCAAATTGGGAAATAATGGTTTTTCCAATTTGCAAAAAAAGTAAACTGCAAAAACTTGGAGGAGCTTACTGTATATCAATCAATCAGAATAGAGCTGGAAAGTACTTCTAGTTCAACCCCTTGTTCAAGCAGGAGACCTTATTTATACCATTTTAGACAAGTGACTGTCCAATCTCTTCTTAAAAGCTTCCAGTGATGAAGCTGGGGGGAGCTCGACAAAAATGGTGGAGGTGCAAAGAGCTGAGCCAGGGAAGGAGTAGCGGGCGGGGCAGGCAGCCACCCAGCCAGCAAATGCTGCTCTGTGTGCCTGAGTTGGCTCCCAGCATTCCTAGTGTGCAGCCCCTCTGCCCCATCTCAGCCACACCTCATCCTCCTCTTGGGCTTTCTTCGCGAGCCCTATCTTCTTCTTATCCACCTTCGTTGCTGCTGCTGTTTCCACAAGCGCATGTGCGCTTGGTCAGCTCGTCTGCCTGCCTTCCTGCACCGCGGTTGCCGCAAGGAGAGTGAGATCCGAACGGCTCCGGTGAGCACCTGGCGCAGATGAAGGAGGAAGGGAAGGCTACAGCCACGCCCGCCTGCCTTTTGGATCTCGCTCTCTTTGTGGCAACCATCAGGCAGGCAGGCAGGCAAGTGAGCTGGCCTGTAGCCAGGCGCATGGAAGCAACAGCAGCAAAAGTAGAGTAGAAGATGGGACACGTGAGGAAACACTAGCTCAGGCGCACGGGCAGGGGGTAGAGGCGGCAGGAACAGCAGGCTTTTCCTGCTTGTGTTTAGGGACACCTTCGTGGAATCTCCACCCCTTGCTATGGGGAAGCGATCAGGAAGAAGCAGGAGGTGAGAGGAAGCACAGGCGATGCTTTGCAGCCAGGATTCTGCTCTTGGCCTTCTCGTGGCTTGTACGTTTGGCAGGAAGGGAAGGGCAGGTGGCAGCTGGCCTGAAAGCGGAGCCAGAGTTACGCCGCCGCCTCCCTCCCCCCCCAGTGGCCCCGCTGCCTGGTAGGCGGAAGCCTAAAAGCTGCGTTGCCAGTCAGGCTCCCTCCCGAGGTGGGGAGACACACCGCCAAAGCCCACCATGGCCACTAAAGTGAGGAGACCACCCCAGCTGACCTCCACACTCGCCTGGCCCAGGTTTTGGGAGCGCTGGCTTGGCTGCCCCCGCCCCCTTGTGTTTGTTCGCATTTTAAAATGAGTCGGGTGCATGCCGAGCCGGGAAAGGAGCAGAAGGCAGGGCAGGTGGCCGCCCAGCCAGCAAATGTGCCTGAGCCGTCTCCCAGCAGTTCTCGTGCATAGCCCCGCTGCCCCCAAAAAAGCAGCAGCGGCTGCAGGGGGAAGGGCAAGAGCTACCGGCCAACTTACACACATATCACCCTCCTCCAGGGCTTCCCTCGCGCGCCCTAACTTCTTATCTGACTTCGCTGCTGCTTCCAAGAGCACACGTGCGCCTGCCTGCCTGCACCATGGTTGCTGTAAGGAGAGGGGCGGGTGGGCAGGCAGGCGAGTGAGCTGGCTAGCGGCCAGGCGCATATGCGCTCGTGGAAGCAGCAGCAGCGGCGAAGGCGAATAAGAAGATAGGGCGCACGAGGGAAGCTGGAGAGGAGGGCGAGATGTGCCTGAGCTGGCCGGTAGCTGTTGCCCTTTCCTCTGCAGCCACTGCTGCTTTTCTGGGGCAGCGGGGCTGCGCACAAGAACTGCTGGGAGCCGGCTCAGGCACATGGGGCAGCATTTGCTGGCTGGGCGGCCACCTGCCCCGCTTTCTGCTCCTTCCCCAGCTTGGCTGGCAGCAGGCATGGTGAGGGTCAAACGGGGGTGCTGCGCAGTCTGCAGTTAACTTTGCACCTCCGCAATTTTTATCAAGCAGATTTTGAATGAGGGCGCATGTGCAGTGCAGTGCGTGGGTGGGCGGGTGCGTACGCATGTGTGTGGAGGCATGTTGCATTGTGGGTAGTAACATGCACATGCGCAATAGCGTGTGCGCAGCCATTTTTGGCACGCATCAACAAAATGGTTCGCAATCACTGATCTATAGAATGCTGAGTAATATTTCCAAAATGAAGGATATTAAATGACTGTACTGGATCCAGGTGGTTCACATTTACCAACTGCAGTTGGGATCAGTAACATAGACATTAAGTGAAGTGGTTACTAAGTGAAACCACAGCAATGCTTATGGACTTACTTCAGCTTTCCTTTGTTTTACAGACCTGTGAAAGTGGTCAATATGAGGATTGTTCACAGTTACTTTTTCATGATAATCGTAACTGTGAACAGTTGCTAAACAAGGACTATCTGTAAAAAATATAAATATACTGCAATGCATATAGAGGGTATTAAGTTTGTAACATCTTCAACTTCCTAATCAGGAAACAGTTGTCAAAAATATATATACTAAATTCTGAAAATTATATCTTCTGCTTCTCTTTTTTTCTTGTTCTACATTCTACATTCAATTAGTTCAGGTTCATTCAATACCTGCTAAGAATATAGCTGTTGCCTAATCCCCAGATTTTCTATTATTATGTTTCTTAATTCACTGAACAGGAAGCTAACCAATACAGTACATATAAAAAGAAAATGCACTTATATTAGTATATGATACATGCATATATTGTAAGCACTATGCAGCTTCTTCCTTCAGATTCTGCAGAAAGTTGTCCTCCTTCCATATTGACTTTGGTTTCAAGTATGCAAAGGCCACCTTAATAATGTCAATGTTTATTTTTGCAGAGGCCGTTGGAAGTTGTTTGGGAGAAATTGGTCCTATAAATTTTTCTACCATAGTATTGCAGCCCAGTAAAAATGGACCTAGTTCCAATACATGTGATCTGTTTGAAGACAGAGAACTTCAGTGGGTGTTTGTAATATTGACTCTCATAAATAATTATTTAATAGATCAATGGTAAGTGTATAGTGAACACAATATGAATGTATTGTTGGTGGTTTGGGGGTGTTTTTGTATGAGGGTAGTAGTTGAATTGTAAAAAAAGGCTTTTATTACTTTCAGTATTGAAGTTCGATCAGCTGCTGCTGTTTGTTTGAAAAACATTTTAGCGACCAAAACAGGACATACGTTTTCGGAAATGTACAAAACCCAAACTGATACAATGCTGAAATACTTGCATCCTTTCAGAACATCTAAGAAAAAGGTACTGTATTTTACGCCATACAAAATTAGATGAAGAATCCTAAATTTTCTTCCTCAGTTGGAAAGAACATAGATTAGGAGGCTAATTTTACCCATTTTCAACACAGGTCTCTAAATATCCAATTGCAAAGTTCTCTATTGGGAAAGCAGGATCTGTGTATGGCAATTTTTCAGTTGGCTCCAATCTTTCTCATATTTTCTAGTTAATCTAGGGTAGGAAGGTATGGATCAGCTCCTCCTCTGAAACTTGAAAACTGTCTGCTCCATATACAAACTTTAGGACACAGCATTCTGTCCTCCAGTAAGCTGTGACTCCTTCAGCAAACCAGATGGCTAGTTGTATCCAACATCCAAAATAGGATTCACTGTGTTTTTTTCAAGGCCCAGTGTTTATAAGGTAGATTCTTGACTCCAGGCTATTCTTGCCTTCTTGTTGCTCCTTTTCCAACTCTCTTCCAAGCAGTAATAAGAGAAAGAACGTTAAGCAGCTGCTAGTTGCCTTGTGTTCTTTGTGGCAATCATACGTTGGATGTAGATGGAGAGGAGAAATGTATGGCCAATGAATGAAGAGTATTTTAGGATTGAAAAGGGGCCCTCAAATCCAAATCCAGAGCCGTATTCCAAATTAAAGCATTCTTGACACTTGGTTGTACAATTTCTATTTGAGCATATTTCAATTTTGAAATCTGAGGGGAAAAATTATGGACATCAGTAAAAAGTATTTTCTGTACAAAGCAAGTTATTTATAAAATGGCTATCAAGATAGAAAGGTGGAATCTCAAATTGTAATTGTTGATCCCACAAAGCAAATAGAACATCAATTTCGGAAAAGTAAATTTCAGAAATTGCTTAAATGAAAGCACACACAGTAAAGAATATTTTATGCAATGTTTTGTGTTCTCACAGTGGTAGCGTATGTAATATTGTGGCAAAGGGAGAAATAAGTAATTAAAGGGGCATTACATTAACTAAATTTAATTTTTTCTCATGTTTGTTTCTAAACAATAATGATATTTAGCTCTTGGAGGTGCCTGGAAAGGTAAGAGAGACTCCTCCAGAAAATCTCGATCGTACAACCTTGTGGATACCTCACAGTGAAAGTCATGAAATTTGGATTAAGACCTTGACTTGTGCATTACTGGAAAGTGAAATGATAACAAGTGAAATCCTCCTGTTGCTGAAGCCTTTGTGTCAGGTAAATTAGATTGGCAGGACTACATGCTATGATAAAGGTTTGTTTGCATTATTTTTAAGAGTTATCTTGGTAGGGGTAGGATATAAACACTTGAATTAAAGAAATTAAAATAGTTCTTTCTATGCTGCTTTTTCAGTGATCAGATGTCAGCCTTGCAGCATAAACCAAATAGGAATCGCAACCAGATGAGCTAATACTAATTTATTGCAAAGCTACATTGACAGAATCTTGCAAGTCTGAAAATGCAATCTTCCCACCACCCACCCCTTTTTCTGAGGAACTAGGGAAGATGTCTTCCGTACCTCTTGCCCTGCCCTCTATTCTGGTGTGGGTTATGCTGTCTCTTAGGTGACAATTTGCTTGGCTGCGTCTCTTTCACCAGTCTCCCAAGGTCTTTCCCACATACCATTACACCAATGTTTCATTTTATTTTAAAAAGGAAATACACATTTCTTAGATACTATGATTTTCAACACTGAAAATGACCAAGAGTCAATATGAGGACATAATTTGATGTTCAAAACCTTATTTTGCATTTCTTGTAGGTTCATGCTGATTTCTGTCAAACTGTCCTTCCTTATTTAATTCATGATATGTTACTGCATGACTCAAATGAATCTGGACACAGTCTTCTGTCTGCACAAATTCAAATGTTTTTCATGACCTGTTGCAAATACTCATCACCCAGTAGATCATCGCCTGTAAATTTAGATTCAGGTACGAGACTGAAGCTTCTTTTGTGCTAGAATCTGAGAAAAACTGTGAGATGTTTTGTTTCTGTGGTGCAGCAGTGGCTATGCCATCCAAGAAATAGCTCCTGCCAACCTAGCATTTCGAAAGCGTGCCCATGCAAGTAGATAAATAGGTACCACTTCAGTGGGAAAGTAACAACATTCTGTGCCCCCTTGGCATATAGTCATGCCAGTCACATGACCACAGAAGTGTCTTTGGACAACACTGGCTCCCTTGGCTAGGAAACAGATGAGCACCCACCCTAGAGTCAGACATGATTGGGCAGGGGAAACCTTTACCTTTAAGCAACATAAAAGTGGCAGGCACACACAACTCTGGCAGGAGATTAAACCAGAGGGTAGGAATTGTTCACATATTCATATACATTGTTAATGATCTAATTATTGGTAGTTGTAATGCCTGTTCTCCTATTAATACTTGAAGTTTAGACTCCAAATTGGGCTGCCCTTGAAGACTACCTGGAAACTACAACATTTCCAGTATTCGGCATTCCTAGGTTCACCCACATTATACTCTTATTGTGTGAACTATGGGACCAGGTTGTTTATGTGACTGCTTCTCCCCAAAAACATCTGCCTATCACTCAAGATTGGATAGGGTAGTCATGTTCCAGATCCCTTCTCTTAAATTGTGCTATCTTAAGAGTCCTAGGAAGCATGCAACAGAACCCTCTCCAATGCCCTGTGGGACACCCTTCCCTTGAGATCTTGTAGACTGCTACCCATTAATGTTCCCAAAAACACTTAAGATCTGATTTTCCCCACAAGCACTGGCATAGGCATTGGCATAGGAAAGAATGTGCTGTGGGCTGCATCAGAAAGTTTAGCAGTGGTGCCAGATATTTGGGTGGTTACTGCTTTTTTCTTATTGATTATATCTTTCCAACCAGAGAGTTAGGTTTAAGATGGATATCCATATCACTTTTTAAAATAAATACATTTAATAAAATGAATAAAAAAATTCAAAAGCACTTTGAAATTTAATAGTAGCATTCCTTAGGGGGGAAAAACCAGATTCCGTATATTGTAATGCAGGACTAATTTTTAAATTTATGTAAATCTATCATACATTAATGAGTTGAATTACTGTAAGATGTTCTTTAATATAGATTCAGAAACTCTAGCTCATTTGGATAAAATATCCCGAAGAACAATGCTTGCTGTGGTTGACTACTTAAGACATCAAAAAAAGTAGGTTGACTTCTCTTGTTGCTTGTATTTTAATCTATTATTCTTTTATTCAGAAAAATAAGACAGGTTTTTAAAATAAAAATAGGAACTATACGGTATTTGCTAAATCTACAAATTGAAAATTATTCTATTTGAATTTCTTCTATAGATTACGGTACATTAATCAATTTCTTTTTTATTCTAATTTAAAGCAATAAGTATTATAAGTATGGCAAATCATGACAAAAACAACGTAACTCAAATATGTGCCTCCTTCATTTGGGAAGAGTATGGTAAAATGAGACAATTGTGTTTGTCAATTGTTTTATCCAGGAATCCTTCCAGTACCATCTTTGATGACAGCTTCTGGCTGGAGTTAAGCTATCTGCAGGTTGCCATGGTAGCCCAGTCTTGTTCTGCTCACTTCACAGCTTTGCTTTATGCAGAAATCTATGCAGACAAGATAGGCAGACAACAGGAAAGGTAGTATTAATTGCAGTTTGATACAACTTATACAAAAGTGGGTGGCTTGCAGACATCTCTCATCTTGAAAAGAATAAACTGCCCTTCTTTTTTCCAGTTAAACTGATGTGCAGTGCTTCAGATTTGAAGAGAGAAAACTTCTTTGGAGCGCTTGTTGGAGCACTTTTTTAGCCAAATGGATCTTTTCCTGGATCACACTGAAGTGGAGTTGGGCAATCGCGTGATCCTGAGAAAAGACAGAGTTGCTTGAAGGAATTGAATAGGTGTTTTGTGGGTGTCATGCATACTCCAAAGCTGCTCTGTTTCTTACTTTGAATCCAAAGGGTTGCACAGCCTAATTTCTCATGCTATTGGTTTGAATCATTAACAGTTTCAGCCTATGGAAAATACTGTCAAGAAGCAAGGATGTCAAATGTTCCAGTTTGGTTCTTCCATTCAATATGATCGGGAAAACCATGAACCCCTCTGAACCAAGATTCCTCAGCTGTTCCTCTTATAATGTCAGAATCATTAATTAGTTAAAATGAGCTTTTGCCAAGAAAACAATTGTTTTAGCTCATAGATTTCGCACACACACACACACACACACACATATTTGAGATATCACAATTAAATGGTATTGCTTTATTTGTTGAAATTCTAACAACTGTAAAATACATTACATACAGCAGTTCATTTCAAGGTTTTTTGGTTTATGCAGACCTCATCTAATACATCAAGCAAACGGGCATGATTATTAGTTACGATTTATATTTTCTGAATACCCAAACATGCTATCAATTTCACCTGGACATCAGTTTTGAATTCCTTTTCTCCAGGTCTGCTTTCAAAGCAGCTAAGAAACTAACATTTGAAGAAGGAAGTCAGAATTCAACGCTTACTTGTTTAAGTGAAAAGAGTAAAGAAGAAACAGGAATAAGTTTGCAGGTATAGAATTTATTGTAATGTACTTAAAAGTGCTCATCGGAGTAACTTATAAAGGTTATGTTTTAATGTGATTTAATAAAAATAATAATTATCAGTACTACATTGTGATGGCACTAATAGACAAATAATTGTCATCTTTTAATAGTGGCATGAACACTTCCTTGAATTAGCAACCTTCCCCAGATATATAATAGTTAATTCCAATTAATCCCAAAATTCAAAATTAAATGGCACTGAAAAATGTGACTTCCTATAATGTTTCACAGTTACGGCCTTTGAAGCATCCCCATGATCATGTGATCAAAATTCAGATGCTTGGCAAGTGGTTCATGTTTATGACCATTGCTGTGTCCCAATATCATGTTATCGTCTTTTGTGACCTTCTGACAAGCAAAGTCAATTCACTTAACGAGCTGGTTACTAACTTATCAACTGCAGTGGTTCACTTAACAACTGTGACAAGAAAGGTCGTAAAATGGGGTAAATCTCACTTAACAAATGTCTCACTTAGCAACATAATTTTGGCCTCAATTGTAGTCGTAAGTCAAGGGCTATCTGTATTCAAGACTTACTTATCAGATACCATTCCCCCCCCCCCCCACTCTCTTAGGACCTTCTTATGGATATATACAGAAGCATAGGAGAGCCAGATAGTCTCTATGGCTGTGGTGGAGGAAAAATGCTGCAGCCATTGGCCAGGTATTTTTTTTTTAATTTTTATTCAAAAAAAAACATTTAAAAACATTGGACATAGTGTGACCATCCTGTTTTGGTCATTTCATTTACATCACATTTACATCACAACAACTACAATTTTTGCTCATCATGCATTATTACTCTGATCTTATATACTTATATACTATCATTGTTTATTTACATTTCAAGCTCTTTTCTCTTTTCCATTCTTTAGTTCTTAAATCTCTACTTCTTCATTTCCTTTTTACTCCTTGCAATCCATTGATACAATTTGTTCCATACTTCATAATATTCTGTCTCATTCTTTTCTTTGATTTCTAAGGTTAGTCTATCCATTTCAGCACATTATAGTATTTTTTATTATTATTTCTTCTTCCGGTTGTGTATTTTCATTTTTCCAGTATTGTGTGAATATCAATCTTGCTGCAGTTGTTATGTGCAGTATTAAATATGTCTGTCCTTTATTATAGATCTCATTCATAATTCCAAGTAAAAACAATTCTAGTTTCATTTCAACACTCTTTTGTAACATCTCTTCTAGCCATGTTTTAATCTGTTGCCAAAAATCCCTTGCTTTCGTACATAGCCACCACATATGATAGTAGGATGATGTTTCATTGCTTTACATTTCCAACATTGTGCTGACAATTTGTTGTTCATTTTGGCTAATCTTGTTGGCGGGAGGTGCCACTGGTAAAACATTTTATATAAATGTTCTTTATAAGCTGTTGCCAAGGTTAATTTCCTGTTTCTATCCCATAAATTTTGTCATTTATCTAGATAAATATTATATCCAAAATCTTGGGCCCATGTAATCATCGTTTCTTTGACTTGTTCCTCTGTCATTTTGTAATCTAATAAATAATGATAAATTTTCTTTATTACTTTTTCATCTGGCCCTAGTAGAATTTTATCTAATTCCATTAATTCCTTTTGTATACCCCATTCTTTTTTATCTTAAGTACTGAGATTTAATCCGTAAATACGCCCACCCAATTCAATCCCTTCCTCTTGTAGTTCTTTAAAAAAAAAATCTGCAGAAAAAAAAAAAGAATATTCCAGAACTGGTCAGTCTGGAAAGTAAAAGAATATTCTGTTTCTGAGATAACAGAGAAAGGCAAATAAAAATAAATAAAAATCTTGTTACCATAAAAAAAAAAAAAGGATCTACAATATAACTTGGAAGATGTTTTGTAGCTGGTGCTCCAAGGACGACATTGATCCCATCTCAGTAACGGTAGAGCAAATCCTGTAATTTCTTCAGGATGGACTGGACAAGGGACTGTCCTCAAGCACCATACATAGGCAGATAGAAGTACTAGCATCGGTGTTCTCATGAGGGAACTTAGAATCCCTTGCACATCATCCTATGGTGTGCATCTTTATTAAGGGGGCAACCAATCTGAAGCCGCCGGTGGTACACAGGTACCCCACCTGGGACCTATCCAAGGTTCTGCAGGCAATCACCTTGAGCCCCTTCAAGCCATTACGGGAAGCTGACGAGATATCTCACATGCAAGGTAGCATTCTTCGTGGTGATCACTTCGGCCAGACGGATATCAGAAATGGCAGCCCTTTCCGTAAGAGAGGATCTGTGTATATTCCATACAGACAGGGTGGTACTACATCTGGACCCTACGTTTCTACCCAAGGTTAATTCCTGTTTCCGTAGGGCACAGGAAATCATATTGCTGAACTTCTGTCCGAAACCCAAACATGATCTAGAAAGGAAGGGCACTTCGGATTTACATAAAAAGGACTCTGAGAAAAACGGAGTCATTGTTTGTATCATTCCAACCTTCTAAGCTAGATAGTAAGGTTACTGCAGCAACACTGGGACAGTGGATTTGGACATGCATTGCCAGGACATACGAAATACAGTCTCTGCCAGACCCCAAACAGGTGACCGCACAGTCTACCAGAGGCGCGGCCACCACAGCTGCCTGGGTGACGCAGGCCTCCATAGAGGAAGTATGTAGGGCAGCAACTTGGTCCTCACCGTTCCCATTTATCAGACAGTATAAGCTGGACACCTTTGCCTCAGCTGAGGCGGCATTCGGCAAAAGGATCCTCCAGAGGGTACATACAGACAGGGGGACTCGGGACCAGACCATGGCCCATTCTTAGGACATGCTGGCTTTGGTATGTCCCATACTTGGATTCTCAAGGCAGTACATCGGAGAAAGAGCATTGGTCTTACCTGATACACTTCTTCTCAATGTACTGCCGGAGAATCCAATCCTACCCTGGCGACTGTCTGGTCCAGAATACATGAGTGGACGGTAAGGTCAGATAGAAGTCAAGTCATCTGCTACGTCTTCATCAAACTGGGAAATAACCAGGGGAGACATGGCAGAAAGCTCAAATGATTCAGTCTACAAAAGGAAGAAGGCGAAGCAATACCCACACTTTGGATTCTCCAGCAGTACATTGAGAAGAAGTGTATCAGGTAAGACCAACGCTCTTTCCCATTCAGATCTCTAAACTACTCCTTCCAGCCTGCTTTCACTTCAGATTCATCCCAATCATTTAATATTTTTAAAACGTCTTTATTCTGCTTTTATTTAAATATTTTAACCATATCCAAAATAATTTCAACTGGCAAGGTCTAGGTTGAGATTTTTCTTTCCCATTACCCCCACTCTATAGAGCACTGTGTCCCCAGAGGTGAGATGGGCCCCCACTCTCCTGACCTTTCAGAAAGGCTTGAAAACATGGCTCTGCTACCTGCTTGAGACACTCAGTAGACTTTACAGCTAGAGCAACAAATTATTATTATAGTGATAGTAAGGTGATTTATAAAGAGAGAGAGCCATTTGCACCAGCTGAAGTTTCTGGGTGGTGTTCAAGTTGAGCTCCCTGCAAAACAAATCACAGTGACCCAGTAGAAGATGACAGAAGCATGAATTACCATTTAAAGTACACAGCCCACACACTCCCGTTCTTAGTAAGATTACAGTTGCAACTTGTCAAAGAAATTGGTATCCACAGCCATTTCTATGATTTTAAAAAAAACACCCTAAATTAAGAGGGTGCTATCCAGAGAGCACTGTATTATGCTATACTGTATTAGGAGTCAAAATTCAGAAAATGTCTTAATGAATAACCCGTTCCATTTTTGTTGGGTTGAGTCTAAGCCTATTTTCCCACATTTAGTCCCTTTTTAATTAATTTGTTTGTTTATATGTTGCTTTTATTATTTTTACAAATAACCTAAGGCCGCAAACATACCCAACATAACTTCCTCCTCCTATTTTCCCACAATAACAACCCTGTAAGGTGAGCTAGACTGAGAAAGAGTGACTGGCCCAAGGTCATCTACCTGGTTTTTATGGCTAAGGTGGTACTTGAACTCAAGGTGTTTTGCTTTCTAACCTGGTGCCATAACCACTAGACCAAACTTACGGCCTCCAGACATTGGGTCAAGATTTGTGTCTTTTGCTCCATTTGTCCCAAAGTAGAGATATGCAGATAGGATAGGATAGGATTTAATTGAATTCTTTATTGGCCAAATGTGATTGGACACACAAGGAATTTGTCTTTGGTGCATGTGCTTTCACTGTACATAAAAAGAAAAGATACATTCATCAAGAATCAGTAGGTACAACACTTAATGATAGTCATAGGGTACAAATAAGCAATCAAATCATACTAGGAAACAATCAATATAAATAATAAAGACAAAAGAAAAAGAGCAAGAAGAAAGACAAGGTGCAAAAGGAAGGGTATTAAGAGAGACAAGAAACACCCAAAACAATTTAGGTAAAAATAGGAGAGGCAATTAAACTCTTCTCAATAAATATTAACGTACCAAGAAAAAGAACACAAACATTTGTTAAATTAAGGAAGTTGGACGCTGATGTGATATGTTTGCAGGAAGTTCACATTAAAAAGGATTATAGGGCCATAATCCAATAATAATAAAATGGAAAGGGCATAAACAGAAAAAGAGATGGATGATGAATCAAATTTTATGTAAAGATAAGGAATATAAACAGATGTTAGAAAAAAAGCTGACATTTTTTGAAGTAAATAAAAAGGAAGCTACCTCTACACAAAATTTATGGGATACTGTAAAGCAGTATCCCATTACGAGGAGTAATGATAGCATATTCAACTAGGAAAAACAAATTAAAGAAATTACAACGAGGGACTACAAGAAGAACCTCAAAATAATAAGATAAAAGAGAAATGGAATATTGTAAAGCATAAGATTAATTTGATAACAAAAAGAATTAACATAGAAAATTAAAATGGTGAAACAAAACTTGAGAACGCGAATAAAATGGACTAGCGTACAAATTTAAAAAAGGAAAAGGAAAAAGAATAATTCATCAATTACAAGATGAACGTGGTACATTGCATATAGAAGAGAAGAAGAAAAATACAAAAATTATTTTCAAAGTTATATCAGCAAGAAGAGATAGATGAAGGAAAAATTAAAACAATTTATAGAAACAATAAATTTGGGTTAAATTACAGAAGATCAAAGAGAAATGCTAAATAGATCAATAACTATAACATAATTCGAATTTCTATTGAAAAAATAACAAAACAACGAAACACCAGGACCAGATGTTATTTCTGTGGAATTATATAAGAACATACAAAACTCATTAGAATGGATAATGCTGGAGATATATAATGAGGCTCTGGAAGAAGATACCTACAACTTGGTTAGAAGCAATTACTACTCTTATTCCCAAAGAAGACACGAATCATCAACTAATCTAAAATTATAGACCAATATCATTTCTAAACACAGATTACAAGATATTCGCATCAATATTAGCAGAAAGAATAAAAAATCTTGAACAATTACATCCATATAGATCAAGACGGAATTCTTACAGGACGTCAGATAAAAAACAACATGAGGATTATAATGAATATCTTGGAATTTAATGAGGTACATCCGGAAAGGCAAGCTTCACTGGTTTTCCTTGATGCCCAAAAGGCTTTTGATAATTTGAATTGGAAATTTATCATAACACAATTAGAAAATATGGAATTTGGTACAAAATTTGAGAGAACGATTGAGAAAATTTATACTAAACAAATAGCTAGGATAATCATGAACAATGATATCTCAGAAAAATTTGACATAACTAAAGGAGTACGACAAGGATGTCCACTTTCTCCTCTTCTATTTATTCTTTCACTTGAAATATTGTTGATAAAAATAAGGGAAGATCAAGAAATAAAAAGTCTAAAAGTTAGAAATGAAGAATACAAGGTCCATGCCTTTGCTGACGACCTTGAATTTATAATAGAAGATCCATTAGAAACTGGACCGAAATTGATACAAAAAGTAGAGGAATTTGATGAAGTAGCGGGACTTAGGATAAATAGAAACAAATCTAAATTAATAACTAAAAATCTTACAAAGAGACAAGAAACTGAATTGGAAGAGAAAACAAAAATACAAGTAACTAAGAAAATAAAATATTAGGGAGGGGCGGAGCCATCCCAGCGATGCAGAGGTGAAATCCAGGCGCTCTGGAGGAAACCTCTGGATCTTGGCGCTTTCGGGGGTCTTCGGATCCGAAACTTTCCTGGAGGGAAAGTGGGGA
>JANHFT010002016.1:41893-67456 GCA_032467955.1 Pseudoxenodon macrops
TTCAGTAACAGAGTTGTCAATGTCTGGAATGCACTACCTAACTCTGTGGTTTCTTCCCCAAACCCCCAAAACTTTAACGTTAGACTGTCTACTGTAGACCTCACCCCATTCCTAAGAGATCTGTAAGGGACATGCATAAGCACACCAGCGTGCCTAATGTTTCCTTTTATTCATATCCATGATGATACTTACTCAGTGACTTCAAGATCTGAGGGTGTAGATGGGGACTCATGTTACACTTGTGACTCAATTCACACTGACAAGACAGATTGGCTTTTTGGTTTTGGGTTCCTGGAAAGATATGGATATGTTCATCTCTTCAATTCTTGGTGATGCAACGCTTCTTGAATAAAATTGTTGCAAAATTTGAGGTTTCTAGACTTGCTGTTCCTGGTCAAAGAGCAGGTGGATTCCATTGCCAGGGAGCTTTTGCACAAATTCATCTTGTGTACCAACTGTGTCTATTCCTGGACACAGTAACTTAGTTACTTCCTGACTAGAGCTACTGCAAAGGGGTCTACATGAGTTTGCTGTTAAGGATCATTCAGAAGCTTCATCAAATGCGAAATGCTGCGGGATGTGATGCTTGGGGCATACCCTATTATTTATCAGCTATATGATTGTGGAATGAGTCTCAGTATGCTTACAGGTGCAGTTCAAGACTCCACTTATCACTTTTAAAGCCCTGAATGGCTCAAAACCATATTACTTGTGGAACTGTCTCTACCCAAGGGTTTCTGCCCATCACATCAGATCTGAAAGAATAGGCGCATTCCAGATTTTCTTTACCAAACAGTGTCACTGGTGAGACCAAGGAAATATTATTTCACTATTATGATGTCTGCCTGTGTAACAGGATTTCTCTAAAATCTGGAAGGCCCATCGGCCTTTCAGAAGGATAGGCAGATTTGGCTGTTCCCACATGTCCCCTATGTTTATAGGGCCAACAGAGGTGTAGTTGTATTAGTAAAATGTTATGATGCCTCAGACAGTATGATTTTCATATGATATAGATGTACCTATCTTGCAGAGGTTAAATGACCAGCTTGGGGGAATGAGTAGAAAACCTATGGTATCTGCTGCTTTCATAATGGAAAGTAAAAGTAAAATGATAAAAATGGTATGATACACTTTTGTAAAATAATATATCCACCTAGTTTCTATGCTCATTTATATTACATTGCTGATATAAATTAGATTTTTATAAACTAGATACAAAGACATATGTTTTATTATGGAGTCCTGCATAGATTTACTAAAACTTTATCATGTTGTCTATTGAACATGATAAAACAGGTTTTGAATGATCAAAGATAATGGAGTCAGAAGAAGGTAAAACGACAAAATAAAATAATATCTGATAAAGGAATTTACCGGTATATATCCAGAAATGGATGAGTTCTTAATTTTAAAGAAAGACAATTTTTTTTACAATACTTTTTCTAGCAGTGCAACTCATTCTTAACATGCTAAAATCATGCTAAAAAAAGAAAAAAGAAGAAAATGCGGTTTTGCCTAGTTTTGTAAATTATTTTTATGGTATTTAAGGATTTGTTTTTATATAATTAAAAGACTAATGATAGTCTCAAAGCAGAGCTTTTCTCAGAAATGTGATGTAACTAGTTAGTTGCATTTCCAAGAAAAAAGAACACCACTAATGGAAAGATAATACTATAATTACTTGCTGTTCATCCTTTTTGTATGCATTAAACTGATTAAGAGTGTTATTTGCATTTTTGGTTTCATCTTTTAAAAAGCTGATTGGAAAAAGTCTCTTTGACAATTCTATCAAAAGAGGGGAGGGAGAGAGCCTATTGTCAAGAAAATTGTCAAAGAGGAAAAAGAGACAAGTGATTGGGTATCATATGTTGCACTGCAATTGTCCATTTTCCATTAATCCAGATGGCTGTAGACTCCCAAGAGGGCAGAAAATTATTAAGTAATAATAACAACTGCAGGTAGCTTTCTTTTTGGGTCTCTAATATCTTGGGTTTGGCCTTCTAAATTTTCTTCTGGATCTGCAATTTGATGAGAATGGCCATCTTTTGAACATGACTAGTCAGCTCTGTATCCCTCTACTTGTCATGCCATTCAGCATACACTTAACCAGTGCAGTAATCACTACGACTGTGTGTACGTATTATTACCGCTATCTATCCCTAGAGTTTCCCAGTGAATATGGCTATAACTGCATTCCTACTCACTATAGAGTCTCCATCCGAAGAGTTGAAGGGTATCTTATCCTTCCTTTATAGGGTTCTTTCCATTTTTACCAGATTAGGGTTGACAGTGAAAGAATATATTAAGCAGAGATCTGCCTGTAGTAGAATAGGACACATCCCTGTTCTCTTAATGCCAAAAAGGCATTAAGAGTTGTCAACATTATTTTACAAAGTTTTTTCTCTGGTAACACTATACTGCTAATTAGGGCATACAAAACCTTTGCCAGACCAATCCTTGACTACTCCTTGCCTGCCTGGAATCCACATGGTATATTGGACATTAATACAATTGAGAGGTTCTAGAGGTATTTCACAAGAAGAGTACTCAACTCCTCCACTCGCAATAAAATACCTTTTGCCACCAGACTTGAAATTTTAGGGATGAGGCATATTAGTAATGCTGGATTACAGGGTGGATAAAATTGATGATTTTTTAAAAAAAATCTTTTTTTATTTAAATCTAATGTTTTTATTTTTATCAAATGTATTTTAATAAAATGCTTTTGGAGTAAAAATCTATTTAAAGATAGTTTTCTATTTAAGATACATTAATAATTTAGTTTATTCAGCATGAAACGGAACTTAGTTATATAGCATGAGGCTGTATATTATTGGGACTTTCATAAAGCTTATATAAACATCTTACTGTGTAAAGAAGTCTGTCCATGTTTAAATACTATTCCTTTCCTATTTTGTTTCTATTTTACATGCTCTTCTGCCGCACAACAGAAGGAGGCACAGAAAATCCCATCCTACAAATTCTTGCCACTGATGTACCAGCTGGCTGCTCGAATGGGAACCAGGAAGAGGGAATTTAATGAGATTTTGAATAATGTAATTGATCTTCAATTGTCATGTATCTTCCTCATTTACAAGTATATTGGAGAGTTTTTGTTTGAATTTTAAGTAGGTATGATAGGAGAGAGTGGCCTGATTATTTTTTTAGAATGTATGTGGATAGTTGAGCTAATAGAATCCTTTCTACATTGCTTCAGATAGTTTGACAATGCTAAAGGATTTCCTTGATTTATAACAGGGTCAAAAACTTTGTCAAGAAATACTCACTGTGACATACGTTACATTAGTTAAATGTTTTTGGTGGGATGCTCCAAAAAAACAACAACTAAGTCCTCAGCTTATGTCCACAGTTCAAAGTTACAGTGGCACTAGCAAAATGGGCTGTCCTTGAAATGGTAGGTCCTTGAAGTTCTGTCTCTATCATGGTGTCCCTGTGACGATGTATCCCAAAGATCTTGTACTGCCTATCATCCTCCCTGCCCTCTTTAGTACACACCTGTTTGCAGCACCCATGCATGCTGGGGTTACGGCGGACCCTGGACTGCTGACATTGCTTTGGTAAGCTATGTGGTCGTGTCATCTCACACTTCATGACTGCATCGCTTGGCAGCGGCAATCCCAATCCCCATTGTTGTGTATCCTGCAGGTCACTTGTAAGTGGGATAAAAACTAACTTTAATGTAATGGAAATATAGTGAAACTGAAAGTAAATAAATTAACTACAGCTAATATAAATCTTGGGGATGCAGTGGCTCAGTGGCTAAGACGCTGAGCTTGTCAATCAGAAAGGTCAACAGTTTGTTGGTTTGAATCCCTAGTGCCACATAATGGACTGAGCTCCCGTTACTTGTCCCAGCTTCTGCCAACCTAGCAGTTCGAAAGCATGTAAAAATGCAAGTACAAAAATAGGGACCACCTTTGGTGGGAAGGTGTGCCTTTGGTGTTTAGTCATGCCGGCCAAATGACCACGGAGACGTCTTCGGACAGCGCTGGCTCTTCGGCTTTGTAGAGTCGGGAACAACTAGCACATATGTGCAAGATGAACCAATATAAATCTTTAGGGAGGAGCCATACATAAGGCTTTCTGGGTCCATATGTACTTCTGAGTTAAAGCATATTGAACATTATTGTTGAAATTTTGATGCTTGTTTAATGTTCAGTTCATATTTTATTTTCAATAATCAACTTTTTAAATACTTTTCTTGAATAGCTTATAGCAAGAATTTCTCTCGACCATCCACATCACACTTTGTTTATAATTTTGGCATTGGCTAATGCCAACAAAGATGAACTCCTGACCAAGCCAGAAGTGACTAGAAAAAGTGGACTAATAAAAAATGTGCCAAAAGAAACATCTCCTCTTGACATGGTACTTACTGACTTTGCATTATTTCAGGTTATAAAAAATAGTAAGCTTTGTTAAAGGAATCATAGGACATGTTATCAGCTTTGAAGATGAGGATACAATTTCTTTTCTTCTGCAATGTTTTCTGTTTTCTCATATCAGATTTATTTTATGTCTTTGATTAATTTAAACTTCACATTTGAATTGTATTTTTAACTTCCTTTTTTTAAAAACAAAACCTCATCCTGCAGGATCGAATGATGGCTGCTAGCAGTATAATTAACATTGTAAAATGCAAAAGACCTGATATGGTGGTAAAGGTTGAAACCCTTTGTGATGCTTATATTACTTTGGCAAACATGGATGCAACTCCCTGGAAAACCCACAGAAGTATGTATTTGTGGAATTGGGGATTGTTTGGATGCTTTGAATCAATTCATTCTTAGTTCAAACCCCATAGTAAAAAGGACTGTTTTCTGTCAACAATGTATTTTACTTGGAGTGTATTATATATGAATGCTGTATGTTGTAAATATGTTTCCCAATTTGCTATGTCTAGTAGATGAGAGTTGATTTGTTTGGCAGGGTATAAATCCAAAAAATAATAGTTAATTAAAATAAATTGATTGATAGTGGCTAAGTTGAACCTCTGAAATAACTTTCAATAATAACAGAAATGTATTCTGAACTTCTTCAAAGACTATTCCCAAAACATTGATTATAGTATAACAAGGGGTGCTAGCCTTAAAAGTTATATTGACTCAATGAACAGCAAATATTTATTAATATGAGGCATGTTTGTTTATCCAGGAGGCATAAATATTCCTTCCGATCAACCTCTAATTAAGTTAAAAAATCTAGAAGATGTTGCTGTACCTACCATGGAAATAAAGGTAAATAAATTTAAATTAAATTTAAGTCTCAGTAACCATTTTTGCCCCATTGTGTTGTGAGCAGCAGAGATATGAAATATCCTTTATTGTTCAGATGAACATTTCAGTTAGAGGAGGGACAAATGTCAAGAAATATCTACACTTCATCTACATTTCTGTGTGGTTTTAGGTGGATCCTAGTGGCAAATATGAAAATTTGATTACAATAAGATCATTCAAACCAGAATTTCACCTAGCAGGCGGGGTCAATCTACCCAAAATAATAGATTGTGTTGGATCAGATGGACAACAGAGAAGGCAGCTTGTGAAGGTGAGATCTCTATTTCATTATGAAATATGAACAGAATTATAGATGTGGCACTTTTGTATACTGCCAAGTTCTTCACATCAGAATAGGTGTGATAAAATATTCAGTCACAAATATACACACTATTAAGCTTATTTCTCAGTTGAGGAACGTTTTAGTATGGGAGTAAATACATAGAAACGTCTGTTTCTTCCTCCAGTACCATTCTGAATTTGCACCGTTGGGTCAGGATTCTACCACAGGAGCTTGTGTATATTTTTATTTTACTGTATGAGAATTTAGATTGTAACAATTTGCATATGATAATGGTAGTGAGTTTTTTTGCAATGCTTACCAAAGTTTTTTCACACTTGAGCAGTTCCAAAGAAAGAAGGTTCATCTGAAATTTCATTCTCACATTTAGAATGCAAAGGTTGTGGGGATGTCTGGATATATATATATTGGTGATAATTGCTGTCCCTAACACATTTACATGGATTCAGTTTCCAATTGCTTCTCTGAATGTACATAGGATCAGGTTATATAATTCTGTATTTACATTCCTTCTGGGGACAATGCTATTCTTGTTGTTTTAATCTCTTAAAGGGGCGTGACGATCTGAGGCAGGATGCTGTTATGCAACAGGTTTTCCAGATGTGCAATACTCTGCTACAGCAAGATGCTGACACCAGAAAAAGAAAACTGACCATCCGCAGATACAAGGCAAGTTTTGCATGAAAATGGCCTGCTGTGGATATAATGTTGCTGCCCTGAATGCAGTAGGAACTGCCCTGTACAAGACCATTCATTCATCTGCTGCTGCTCCTCATTAATAACTTCTAGAATAATTGATGATGGCAGAATCTGACCACCAGGCAAGCAAGTTGCCAACTTTTCTCCTCCAACAGAATAAGTGTTTGCCTAGTTTGGAATGACTTCCACATGGTAGTAGTAACTTTCCAGAGCCTGACACAGACCTTGCCCAACATTTGATGCTTGGGAACCTGCTGAGGATATAGCCTGAGACCCTTCTTTATTTATTCTATTTCTGTTTGGAGCCAAAACTCTCTAGACAGATTATGATATGATTTAAACGATTGAAAAAGAAAAAAAAATGATGCAATGAATGCAATTTAAATTGATATAGTGCTTGACTGATATCCATTTGTTCAGTGACTATTCAAAATTACAATGGTTGGAATCTTGAGTGCTTGGCAATCCATTCCTCCTGACAATTGGTTGCCAAGCAGCCCATGATCTTTTGATTGCCATTTCTAACCTTCCCTGCTGGCTTTCTCTGAAAATCTTTGGGGAAGCCAGCAGGAAAGATCACAAGATGCTGGGGAAGTCTTCTCCCTTGTGAACCCCCTTCCAACTGGACTCATGCTGTGCTTCTCACATAAGCCCACCCACACATATGGTGCTTCTTGCACACCCTACCTGACCTACGCAGCACCTTTCACACATACACTTGTGCACATTCCGTGATATGTATGCCTTGAACATCCTCCCCAATCCTTGTGCCTTTTGTGCTTCTTCCCCAACCTTTGCAATGACTCTCACACGTATTCTTGTACCCTCATCAACCTCAAACACACCCATGCCGTACCTTGCATGCCACATTGCTCTTTGCTGATCTGCCCATGAACCTGGGACTGGCAACTTTCTGCCGGTTTCCCCACTGGCTTAGGCTGTGGGAAGCTAGCAGGAGATTACCTTGCTTAACAACCATGGGATTTAGTTAACAACATCAGCTGGGACTGCAAGGAGTGCCGTCACTAAGTGATGGGGCAATGCTTTATGACTGCATTGCTTAGTGATCAAAATTCCAGTCCCAATTGCCCTCACAAGACAAGGACTACCTGTGTGAGCCCAGAAAATATGAATAATATGTAGCATTATATATTCTTCTATTTAAAATAGCAAATCCACTACTGAAATGTATTAGAGCTTGTGCTCAGCTGCTGAATCTTTCCCTTCATTGAAGACTGGCTTTAAAACAATCAACTTGTACATGTCCCTTTGCCTTCCTTTTTATCTTGAGAGTTTTCTTCTATCTTTAAATTGATCATCACAATTCTATGATAATACATTCTCTAGCACTTTCTTGATTAACCAAAGCTGATATAATTCAGAATGAATCTGGTTTGTCTACTTCTTTAGGTTGTTCCCCTTTCTCAGAGAAGTGGCGTCTTAGAGTGGTGCACTGGCACAATTCCTTTGGGTGAATTCCTCATCAATTCTGACAGCAGTGCTCACAAACGCTATAGACCACAAGACTACAGTAGCTTAGACTGCCAAAAGAAAATGTTGGTAAGTCTGCTACGTTAAATCAAGCCAATTAATGCTTCTTCACTTGTAGAAACTGGACATCAGAAAATAGATGGGGTAATAGAAATGTTGTTGTCTACATAAGAGTTAATCATATTGTCAAACGGTGGCCCAGGATTCACTGAGAAAAGTAATAGGATCTCAGAGACCTTTACCATGTAATAGGAATTTGGTCTTCAAATCAAATTTAGCTAAGCAGTGGTACAGATGGATCAAACTGTCAAGTACAATGACATGATGGCACATTGGTACAGTGAAACCAATATGAAATAAAAAACAACAAAATGAAGGACATAGCATATTTGAAAACCTGATTGTGAGGAGAATGTCTTCAGATGCGATACCACCCCTGGAAAAAAAATATTTTCTTTTGTAGCTATCTATCTTCCCTCTCTCAGTGAGATATCTTGAAGAGGGCTTCAGATGATGCACCGATAAACTTGGAAGCCATTTTTTGGCAAATGATCATTTCTTTTGGTATCTCATCCCAAGGTATTTGCCCAGTCAAAGCTAAAATAAGCCCTTTGAGTTGACCCAGAAATGGCTCCCTGGCAGTGTGGATAGGATCCTATTAATCAGTTTCAGTTAACAGCCATATGCCCTGAAATTTCTGCAGAGTTTTCAAAGGTAGCACTACGTGTAGTCTCTGCAATAATCCAGACAGCATTACCAGGTTTTAGGGCTACTGTATCTTAATTGCAGAACTCTAGAAGATTAATCAGTGGCAGCAAAGAGAACTTTTGTCTTTAAATCCACCTGGTGATTTTGTTTCTTTGTTTGTTTGTTTGTTTGTTTATCTGTTTTAAATATTCTTTTGCTGTCCAGATGAGGGAGCCCTGCCAAATTCAGTACTTTATCCACCACATTATAGTGTTTCTTTACAATGTTATCAGAATATTTAGTGCTCATTTTCATATGCATTCATACCTTGTAGGAAAGAGGTTTTATTTTCTTGTGTCATTGCAAAGCTAGTTGTATTTGAAAACATTTTTCATACCATCTGTATTCATACACAAAAGAAACTACACTTAGAATTAATAGGAGAAAATAAATAAATATCTCTAAACTATTTGTGGTTTCTTTCAAAGGGTGCACAAAAGAAAGATTTTGAAGAAAAATACACTATTTTCATGGATATATGCCAGAATTTTCAACCTGTGTTTCGCTATTTCTGTATGGAAAGATTTTTGGATCCAGCGGTGTGGTTTGAGAAAAGGTTGGCATACACTCGAAGTGTTGCCACTTCATCTATAGGTATTGTAAAATAAATTGTTTTATCAAGTTTCTTATCATATTTACTATTAAATGAAGGAATTGTATTAATTTTCTATGAAGAGTTCTTTGCCATCAGAGTTGCTGCAGAGAAAGAGCAGGTAATCTAGAGGCAACAGTAGCTATTAATGGAGGCAATCTTTTGATGATTTAGCTTTTGGAATGGGCAAAATCTAATATTAAGATACTTATTTGTAGACCTGGGCAAAGGCAAATTGTTTCTTTTTGTCCTTTGGAATGGGAGGGGGGAGTGCATTATTTTAAACTAACGGCTAGTATCTTTTAGATGGCCAGAAGGAGTCCAATATTTATCAGGAAGACAAGGACCACAGTTGTAGGAAGGATGATGCAAAGGGTACAGGGAAGCATCACACAAATACTGTATTATCAGCCAGAGCTTTTCCCCCCTCTAATTGCTTGTATCTGGACTTGATTGATTGATTTCTATAGTCATCCATGTCAACAGAAAACTCTTTTAACATATATAAAGTCTACTTTTGATGTGCACTGTCATTTTACATCTCAAAATTATGGATATTATGCCACTAATAATTAGCAGTCGTGATTGGAAAAGTTTCTGGAAGCCTGACTAAGAAAGGCACAACACCCTAAGTTGCCCTTCCTTCCTTTATTGATGTAATATTTGTGACTCCCTTTCAAAATGATAGGAAACTACACTGCTGATTTTTCAGATAGGATTCCAGAAATTCCAAAACAGGTTTGCAAACTGTTAACTCTTAACCACTTTGTGCTTTTTAAAATGGTGAACTCAGTTTTGGTAAGTTAAATATTTTAATAGATTGTGTAGATAGTTACTTTTATTATCTTCCTATTTTTACTGAGGTGTGTTATTCGGATAGCTAATGTAAAACAAACTATTAATAAGAGTTTAAAATAAATATGTATATATTATCATAAAGAAATATAATTATATGAAAATATTAGCTCTGTACCGGAGCTGCATACAGTATATATTAGCTATTAACTATCTGCAGCTCTTTATTCCCCTTGAAAAGATATTTCTGAAAATCAGGGCATTATTGGACCATTGGATTGTCTTGCTATGGTGAGGAAGCCGAAGAAATCCACTCTTCATATTTGCAGCAGGCTTTCAAAAAAATAAAGACCGGATACAAGTGCTTCTGGATTAATTTTGTATATTTCCATTTCAGTTGGCTACATACTTGGCCTTGGAGACAGGCATGTACAGAATATTCTGTTAGATGAAGAAAGTGCAGAACTTGTACATATTGATCTAGGTATGTACCAAGCAAAGGAATCAGGTGTTTAGATTTTGATGCGAGTCCCATTCAGGCATTATAAAAAATAAGAGGGTTCACCATTCTGATTAACTCTGCTTTTCTCCTGTGTATTGCACAGTTGTCTGAAGAAGAAAAGCCTCAGGTGTACGAAATGGTGCATCATTGCTTGCACTAAGGCTTTTTGCCTGAAGGATAAAGATACTCCATGAACAATATTGATGTAAGGGGGGGGTGGGGATCTCACGTTTCTAAACATTAGTATAGAGCTTCACCATTGATTGAGTCATAGAGAAAGGAACAGTGTAAAAGAATGAAGTAAAAAAATGCAAGTTATGCCATGAACTCCAAAAACATTGACAAGATTGGTTATATTTCTTCTTGCCCTTGTTTTTGAAAAGACACAAGTAGTCCTCAGTTTACAATGTCAATTGGGACCAGAATTTCCATCCCTAAGCAGCGTAGTTATAAAGCACAATTGCTTGGTGAGATCAATCTCTGCACTCCTGGTTGTTGTTGTCCGTTGAATCACATAGTCATTAGGTGAGGCAACTTCCTACCAGTTTCTCACAATCAAATCAGAGGGGAAGCTGACAGAAAGTTGTAAGATCCAGATGCTCGCAAGCAGGATGGCAGGGTAAGTGGCTGCTGCCAGGTGCAAAAAGACCCAAAAATGCCAGGGAGTTGCCGTGAGGGTCGGAGAAGGTGCACAAGTGGCAGGGAGGTGCAGCAAGGATCCAGGAGTGTGAATCCAGAGGGGTTAGGAGAGGGTGCATGAATGTGGGAGCTTTACTCCTATGACTTGACCTTCCCTGCCAGCCTCCCCATTGACTTTCTGGGGAAGCTGGTGGGAAATGATGATCACATAATCACTGGGCAGTGCAATCGGTTGTGATTGCAAGCCTGTTGCCAAGCAGCAATATTTCAATCACATGTCCACAGGGATGCTGGGACACTGGAACCAGTGTCCAGTAAGCAGTTATAATCAGTGATGTCTTTATTTTGAATGTTTGCTAAATGAATGGTCGTAAATGGAGGACTACCTGTAATTTAATAATCACTAAAATATGTACTGTTACCTGATTGCTGCAATCATCTATATTTCCTGCCTTTTAAAAATATATTCTAATGTTATATTGGTAGATGAGGGTTGAGGAAAGTGCTTTTAACACAGTGGCCTTTGACTTCTGCTTTCTTTTCTCCACTAGGAGTTGCCTTTGAGCAGGGCAAAATCCTTCCTACTCCAGAGACTGTACCTTTTAGGCTAACAAGAGACATAGTCGATGGCATGGGCATTGCTGGTGTTGAGGGGGTCTTCAGGAGGTATGTTACTCACTTTCAAAGCATTTTAGCATTTTGTATGCCAGGATTTCAGTTTTTAAAGTTTGGGAAATTGAGTTGGTAAGAACCATTTTCATTTATAAAAATGTAGCCCATCTGAGCTGATTGTGAACTTTATTACTACCTAGAAAAAAATAAATTGTAAGGTTTTCTAGAAAAGTTAAAATAGAAACTGGTTTTGACATTAAGATCTGTTTGGAAATCATTTAGATGCTGTGAAAAAACTATGAATGTTATGAGAAATTCTCAAGAGGCCCTGCTAACTATTGTAGAAGTAAGTGTTTCTTGGCTAAACATAACATTGAAAGTAATTCTTATATTAAATATACTTTGGTGTGTTGGACAACTATACTCCATATTTAATATTTTGCATCCCAAAAGACAACTTAGTTGGTAAGTAGCTTAAATATTCTGATTCCTCTCCTATCTCAGTGAACATTGAAACAGAGGTAATGTAATACAAATAGTGCATTATTACTGAAACATGTTAATGTCATTCTGAATTCATGTTCCAATAAAGCAAACTTCTAGTTCAAGAAATATTAGACTGACATTCAATCATTTTAACACCAAGTAAAAAAGCAAAGCAGTCGACCAATCCGGGAAGGCATTCAGAAATCATTTCATGTTGTATTGCAGCATAGGCACAGACTCCAGAAAATGGATAATAGTTTACTATGAATCATTCTGGATCTTTGAATTAAGTGCTAAGGGGGTCTATCCATCCATGTAACTAAATTGCTATGTAATGGATAACTGCAAAGACTCTTGAAGGGATATAAGAACCTAAGTAATGACCTGCTGGATCAGACCTCTGCCCATTTAGTCCAGCAGTCTCTTCTCAACAATAGCCACCCAACTGTACAACGAAGCCTGCTAGCCACCCAGCAAATAGCCTTCAGAGGCAGTCACGCTGCCATCAAAGCTGACAGCCCTCCACCACCATGACGTTCATAAATTGGCCCAACCCTATTTTGAAGCCAGCCATGCTGGTATCCAGCACCACATCTCATGGTAGCAACTTCTCAAATTGAATTATGTATTGCATAGTAACATACTAATCAAGCAGAGGTGGGTTCCTATTGGTTCTATCTGGTTCTATAGAGTAGGTAGTAACTCCGTGATGACGTCACAGAGCCGGTTCTGTCAGTGGCTCTATGGGCGCCACCATCTTGGATTTTGCTTCTGTGCATGCACAAGCTAGTTTTTGACTGCTGCGCATGCGCTCGCTTTGCGCATGCGCTTGAGGCATGATTCTAAGCGAACTGGCAGTAAGAAGATTCAGAACCCACCTGTTATCAAATGTTGGTTTGGGAAGGAGCTGCAATCTCCTTTCCAGCCCCCAGTTGCTGTACTCCCAAAATTTAAAAATCCATATACTTTACAGCCATAAAATCCTTGAATGAGCATTCTTCCTGTTAGTCAACAGAGAATAAGAGTCAGTAACAAAATATAACACTTGGGATTGCAGATTGAGACAACCTATTTATTTATTTGATTTGGTTATTTAATGGAACCAGAGTTCAATAGTTGAATTCATGGGTTGAACAATTCTGAATTTTGGCCTAGAATGCCAATTTTAAAATAACGCTACACAGATAAAACTAATACATTGCTATAAGAGATGGGTAGTGGAAAGCTCTGTTTACAAACACAATTGTGTCTCCTTTGATATTTAGGTGCTTCTATATGACCCTCTTTTTGACTGGACCATGAATCCTTTGAAAGCTTTATATCTGCAGCAAAGGTCAGAAGATGAAGCTGATGTCAGCTCCAACTTCAGTAGTGCTGATCAAGGATGTAACAAAAAAGCAAAGTAAGGACAAATTTTATTATTTTTTTCTATTTATGAATTAGTATCCGTCTGCCTCCTAAAACCCTTGTTTCCTTCTCAGTAATGAAAACCAGTTGTTCAATAAAGTGGCAGAGCGTGTTTTGATACGGCTTCAGGAGAAACTTAAAGGAATGGAAGAAGGTACAGTGCTCAGCATGGCCGGCCAGGTGAACTTCCTCATACAGCAAGCCATGGACCCCAAGAATCTTAGCCGCCTCTTCCCAGGGTGGAAACCATGGGTATAAAAATATACTACAAGGAAATAAGTCATGATCTCCAGAAACGGTTACAAACATTTTAATGGTTGCTAAGGAAAGTAGAATGTAAAAATATTACGTGGAAAACGTTGAATCAAAAAGCATTACTGTATTGCACTTATTCCAGTGTGATGAAAGCAATATCAGTGTTGTACTGTAAGCCCTGTCCCTTTTTTATATATATTTAATATGGAAGCAGTAAGATCGTGTGGACGTCCCAGAAGGATTTGTCTTTTGCTTGCATTGGTATAACTAGGAACATAGCTTCCTGGTCTTAACCCCCAGACAAGAATTTCAGGAAATTAACAATATTACAATTTGCTTTAACAAAAAGAAAATATTTTTCAGTAAGCCCTATACCTTGTTTGGTTTAAGAATGTTACTGCAGCAGAGTAGTTCTTATTTCTCCTGCCTTTAAAATAATTAAACTGACGTCAAGCCTGTTACTGCAATACAGTCACCTTGCCTTTCTCCTAGACAAGACTAGAGAATGTACTTAAGATAAAAATGTGCATTATCCATGCATGTTAACAATGATACTGTGCATCCTGCTATATAAATATTTAGGGATTTCTGATTTATTATATATATATAATTATATATAATAAAGTTATATATATTTATATATATATAAAGTTGTAGGTTTTTTAAAAAGCGGATAACAGGAAATTGTATTTATATATATAAAATGAACGTGTGGTTCTGAAGACATTTCAAAAGAAAAGTAGAAATTCACAATAACACAATCAGAAATAATTATATAGTGCTACATAGTGCATTACTTTTCATTATTACTGAAGAGTGCAGTTCTTTGGCTTGACAGACAAACTGGCATAATCTATCCTACTTTATGCTATAATAATGTAGGAGGGGAATTTTTTTTTTACAAATAAATGTGAATATAGATTTATTACAAACAGAGTAATTCCAGCAAAGTTTTTAGTTTAGCAAGAAATTCCTATGTCCAACTAGTACAGTAATCTTGTTCTATATCATGGAAAAGATAGCCTTATTTTACATTTCATTATTGATTAAATTTAGTTCCAGAATTTTTTGTTGTTGTAACTTGTATGTGCACTTTGGAACCTGGAAGAAGTTACTGAAGGAACTTTGCGAATTAAAATATATTGTAAACACTATTATGGGCATAGGCTTTTTTTTTTCTTGAGAAACAATGCACTATTCATGTGGAAGTATTTTTCTATTTGTTTTGCATTAGACTACTATTTGTGTATTGATATGCTATGAACTGTAGAGGTCCTAAAAAGGGCATTTTGAAATGTACAATAAAGCCAAATTCTTTTGAACATGCATTTCTCTTTCATATCTATTATAGTCCATTTGTATATAAAGCCATAGTGAGCTATAAAAAGAATGGTAGTATTTTGTCTGTTTGCCTTTATATTGGTACGTGGAAAATTCATATTCATATTGTAGCTGACAGGATGGGAAAGCTAATATTTCAGTAGAGACAGCCTTGAATGCCCAAATTTTCCTGTTACTAATTTTTTTATTAATTTGTTTAAATGCTTTATTCTATGAAGAGCAACATCTTTACAACTTTCACGGCTACATGGGGAATTATCTCACTTGTAAAGCAAACACAAACATGCAGAATACATACATTCATACATATGTACAATACAGTACATTTTCTGAGATTCCATAGGAGTTTTTTGCTACAGAAGGTTACCTGGTTAAGTTATGGTCAAGAAATGAACTCAGGCTAGAACAAGACTTTCTACCTACCACATAGTAGTCTATACGTTTTTATATTCACTTTATCTACTTCTAATGTCCATCAGTGCCTCCTTTAAACTCAGAATTTTGACAATCCCTTTCCCACTCCTCTTATGAATGAGAAAAGGTTCATTCACTTTGGAAGCCCTTGGCCTTCTAACTAACATTCCAACTATGATTGCCTCGGTAATGGCTAAACCCAGAAACACATGGCCGCTCAGGTTGTTTTGATTAATGCCAAACCTCAGCAGGGATCTCTTCCTGCCATCACTACCTGAACAATAATGTGTGATGTTTCCATATCTTTGCTCATTTATATGTAATACCTTAAGTGCCAGAATCAAAAAAATAATGATTAAAAATAAATCTTGGGAGAATTAAGAAATGCTACTAATTGTGTGTATTACAACAGACATGTCATTATCACAAAACAAGTTCACTAGGAAACTAAATAAATTTAATTTCAAATTTCTTTACATTCATTATATATTATGTTAATGTGTAAGGCACATTAACTTGACAAATGCATAGGTTTCATCTTTTTATACCAAGTTTCTATTTTTGTCTCCTGAAGTTTTATGTTGATACTGTTGTGACTGATGAATGTTCAGTTGCCAGATGTGTTATTTTTTTCTTTTGAAACTATTAAAGTGAGTTGATAATAGGTCTCTTTTAGTCTACATCATATGAGATTTCATTATTTCTTGGATGTTCTTTGGTATCAATTCAGAAATGTTATAGTGTTGTTGAGTAAACTGGAAAGCTAAAGATAAACATACAAATGAAGAATATTTATACAATAAAACTAAATGTTTTATAAGAGCACAAATATATTTTTAAACAATTTACAATGGAAAACTGAATTCAATGTATTTAGTCATAGATAATATTGCATGATAACTCCCCTGTATTCCTAGAAAATATACCCAATTCAAATTTACTGAATTTAGATTTATCCTTGAATTATAAAATCATGTTGGATAGGCATAATCATTTTTAAGAAGTTTATTTTCTACAATAACTTGCAATATGGCACATTTGTATCTGCAATATTATATATTTATCCTCTTTCAAATTGTATTCTATGCTTATTTTTAGGGATGAGGTTTGAGACCACAAGACTTCTTGAACCTCTGGAGAAAAGATAGCATAACAGACAAATTCAACAATTCATTAATATTCTTACCAAATTGACTTCAGATATTTGATTGGGCCTAGAGCCTTGCTTCTCTAGAAATAATGAAACCTAAGACTTCAATATTAATATTATTTTTCTGCATTTATAAAATCCACATTTATTTTAGCCCCTCTTAAAGGAATATATTTGAAAGGTTTGCATAGCAAATCCCTCAAAAGAAATTATAACTAAGATCCAAATTGTGTATTCTATGCTCAGCATGGCTACCAACGCAATTCCAGTTCATATTTGTTTTCATTCACTTTTACAGAATACTAATTAGTTATGCTATAATTTTGTGTTTAATTAGCCGAATTCATTAAAATTTTAATTAATCAATCAAAGATTTGCCTCCATAACCTTATACACCTAAGTCTACAGAGAGGCATAGGAATTATGCATGTGTGTAGGATTACACCAACAGCTGCTCTGTCATCATCACATGTCAAGCCTCGTATTGCAGGAGTCTTTAATTACCCATGTAGTTTATGATCCAATGCTCTTTCTCTTTAGAGAAAATTACATTAAAAATTATAAAATTACATAAAAAATTACCAGTAAACATTTTACCTTGAAAACTTTCTGAAGTCTTGCTTGTTCCAACTTCTTTCCACAGTTTAACATATCTAGGTAAACAATAAGCACAATGAATAAAATGGAGCAGTAATAACCAAATTGCAAGCCATGCTTTTAGAGTCATACATACACATATTCTTAGCATCTCACTCTGTAACACACGCACACACTTTAAATCTCCCAACTCTCAGTGTTACACTAAAAATTGCAGTAACAAAATTAAAACCATCCAAATTGCAAAAACAAAACCAAGGTGAAACAATAAGAATAACAAAAGGTGTGCAAGAGGTGTTACAGAAAAGCTTTTATTAAATAATTTCCTATATTACTTCTCTCTCTCTTGAATATTTTATGATTTGATTAAATTAGATTAACTTGTTAATATAAATTGTCAGTAGAGATCAAAAGCTAAAAATGAATAATTTTAAAACAAGATTTAGAAAAGTAATGAAAGGTGAACTTTAAAACCATTACTCGTCATAATTCAATGCATTTGTCCACTTTAACATCTCATCTACTTCCCATTCCATCACTTGATCTATTCCTTCCTTCTCCAGGGACTTGATTAGCCCTTCAGTTGCTCTCTGAATTAAAGCAATTGCCTCAGGATTCCGTGTTTTAACTTGCAGATTTTCGCCAAAGTACCTAGAAAATAGAAATATGTATTTTCATTCTTAATAGTTACAGCATTTTCATTGAGAATGTATTATTATAATCAAATTTATTTGACACCCATCTCTCAGTCTGAGGCAACTATATGCACTTCTCTGCCCTTTCAAGGTAAGCAATGTTAATCAAAGGGCAGAAAAGGAGGAATATACGAAAATTAATAGCCTTCGTTTGATAGATTAATAGAAATTAATAGGGCTGGCTTGGTCTATAGAGCCAGTGGTTAAGGCACCGGGTTGGAGAGCAGGAGACCATGAGTTCAAGACTTGCCTTAGCCATGAGAGGCAGCTGGGTGACTGGACCAGTCACAAGCTCCGCCCAATTTGCCTCAGGGTGGTTGTAGGGAAATTAACAGGAACAAGGTGAGTGTTCACTGCTTTGAGTTATTTTCAAAAATAATAAGGGCAGGAAATAAGCAAATAAATAAAAATAGGAAATTAAGGTTAAAAAAAAGAAAGAAATGCAGCTAAGTCTAATTTACATCAACACAAATACTTCCCCAAAGATGTCTGTTCCTGCAAACTTAGTTGTTCCAACATCTATGTACAACTTCACTGCCTTTTAAGTCTCATCTTGTTTGGAGAGAATTTCATAAACTCCATCCAACGGTGACCTAAGTCTTCCTCTGCTTATTTGCTCTTCCTTTACATGTTTTATTTCATAATTTGAACCTCGTTACCTTTTTCATATTAGTCATTCATTTTTATATTCAATCGACATTTAGTCTATAGCCATTCATCCTTGATCTAGCCAACATTCACTTCCATCTGCTCAAAGGGACATATAGTCATTTTCACTTTTTTCAACAAATACTGATTCCTTGCAACAAATTGTGCTACCCAATTCTTTTCTATTGCCACTAGCATTCCTACACTTTTTCCTCTATAGTAATATTTTGCCATTTATGGATAATTTTAATCCATTTTTGCCTTGAAGCACAACTCTTGACTACAGTAAACGTCATATCCATAATTACTACATTATACAACCCAACATTTGTTGCAAATCATTTGGGTTTTAGCCAATAAATACACAGCTTCATCTGCATAGAAAAATACACATTTCCAAAGGAAACATCTCTAACATCATTTCAAGCAGTGGAAAGACATAAAATAACCAAGGGGACATTACATATAACCTTACTCCTTATTCAATATTAAAACTATTTCCTAATCTTTCTGTTTATTCTCAGATGTGCTTTCCTTCCCTCACATATTGTTCTTACTGCATTTGATAATAATTTTCAAATCCCCATTTGTGCAAAACAAGGATATTCATGTTTTATTTAACTCAACAAAAATCCAATACATTTGTCACATTAATATTGTTTTCAAAAACCTATCGAAGAGCAAAACACTCTTCTATACTTCCCTTGCTAAACATAAAACGTCCCATATTTTGCCCATTGTTATTCCTCACATCTTTTTGATCAAAATTATTCCAAATACCTTCACTGACACAAAATAAGCTAATCCGCTTCGAGTTTTTGTATTAATTCTGGTGCTTTCCTTTGTAGAGGGAACAATAACCTTTTTTGCAGTGACCAGGCACAGGTGCAGGCTACACACATACCTTGCAAGTTGCACAACCATTCGGTAAGAAAATCAACTCTACATTTAACACTTCTTTTGCTACACCATGGAGAGCACTGTTTCGCAAACTTGGCAACTTTAAACATGGCTCTGTGTGTGTGTGTATGTGTGTGTGTGATTCTGGAAATTGAACTCCACCCATCATAAAGTTTACAAGTAAATGGTAAGACAGCAGAAAATCACAAGTAGCGGTAATGCGAGAGCCTCACTTAATGACCCACATGGTCCTTGCTAAATGATGGTAACCAGGACTACCGAACTGGCAGCACTAAGTGGCACAAACACAAGGTTTTTCTATTTTTGGCAGTGTTGTTTAACAACGAAATTTTCAGTCCCAATTAACACTGTTAAGCTAAACTGTGCAAGTAGTCCTCGACTTATAACCACAATCGAGACCAGAATTTCTATTGTTAAGCAAGGCAATTGTTAACTAAATTGCACACAGTTTCACAACCTTTTTTCCCATGGTTGTTAACTGCAGCAACTTGCAGTTGTTAATAATATGATCGTTAAGTGAGTCTGCTTGACATTGACTGCTTGTCGGAAGCCGCCTGGAAAAGTTGCAAATGGCGACCCCCTGACCCCCAAGGACACTGCAATTGGGACACTGAAACCGTCATAAATACATACAAATCGGCAAACACCCAAATTTTGACCATGTGACTCTGGGATGCTGTGAGAGTTGTAAGTGCAAGTACCAGTTGTAAGTCAATGGTGGGATTCAACATTTTTACTACCGGTTCTGTGGGCGTGGCAGGGGAAGGATACTGCAAAATCTCCATTCCCTCCTCACTCCAGGGGAGGGTTACTGCAAAATTCCCATTTCCTCCCAATCAGCTGGGACTTAGGAGGCAGAGAATAGATGGGGTTGGGGCCAGTCAGAGGTGGTATTTACCGGTTCTCCGAACTACTCAAAATTTCCAGTAACGGTTCTCCAGAACTGGTCAGAACCTGCTGAAACCAACCAACGTTTTCCAGGGTTGATGTAACTTTGAACCATCACTAAATAACAAAGTTGAACATTACCTGTACAATGTATTCAGATGACAATATGGTTTTCATTTCTTTGAAACCATGTTAATAATAAAATATGCAAGTGTAGTTTTCCAACACATGACTAATCAGCCTTGAAGAATTTAGCATTTGCAAATGTTTTGATGCCTACTTGTTAGCAAATAATTCATTTATACAATACAATTCCTATACAGCACAATGCAATGTGAAAAGTGAAGGACATATGTAGCATTTAAACTCTCTACAACAGGGGTGTCAAACTCAAGGCCCGGGGCCAAATCTGGCCCTCGGGGTGCTTAGATTTGGCCCGTGGGGCTGCCCTGGAAACTGCGAAGGACTGGTCCTCAGTGCCTTTGCCAATGAAAACGGAGCTCGGGAGGGGCGCAGGCAGCACTCCCAAGCTCCGTTTTTGCTGGCAGAGCACTCGGGTCATCAAAGGCGCCCCCAACACAAGTAATGTCAAGCTGGCCACACCCACTCAGGCCATGCCTACCGTGGCCCCCCAAAGTCAAACACAACCCTGATGCGGGCCTCAATGAAATCAACTTTGACACCCCTGCTCTACAACAACAATATCTATGATATATTCCGAGGCTCATTCAATTTAAAAAACGATTCTGAAAAAACTCAGTATAATAAATTATCAGGAATGATCTCTCAACAAGAAATTCAAATGGTTGCCTGGGGAAGCACGATTTTTGAGAACAACTACTGCACAAAGCACGCTGACAGATGGACTGCAACTTTCTCTGCCATTAAAAAAGCCCGTGGCATGTTCCAGTAAATGCATCCCTATGTAATGGAACAAAAACTCATTCTCTGGTTTCTTCTCTACCAAAGTTTATTGACTGATTCTGATTCTAAACCAGATCTCTGGCAGAAACTGTGGGTTCATTGTTCACTGTCAGAATCACTGTGTCTGGTACATTCCCTGTCTGCTCCTATATAAACCTGTGATCTTCAGGTAATATTAAACTTCATAATTCCTGAGAACTGGAGCTGCAACTGACAAGATACTATCTCAAAAGCCACAGAGTTTTGATGCCACCTGGCCTCTAATCTCTTAGGAAAACACCTTGTTCACCTGTTGTGTTAAAGAACTGGTGCTCTAAGTTAGAAATACCCACAGCTACTCATAAAATACACACTTGGAAATCTGTGATGACTCCAGGAAGGCAATTTCAATGTTAACAACTGCACTCAAACTGTTTATTTGTATATTCGAATTAATTTAGTCAGTTGACTGACAATCAAGGTATCTAAAAGAACCACCCCCAACCACTGGAGGGCACTGTTGTATAAGAAGCAATCTTCTTACAAAAGACCATGCTAACATGGAAGGCAGTCTACCAATGCTGATTTAAACCTGCACTGTTTTATTGTTCTATTTAGACATAAATAAACACCTGGAGAGCCACTATATTTGACTAATATATGTTTTCCCATTTTAAAAAAAATTGAAAAAATTAAACTCATTAAAGTTTAACTTACAACTTTTTAAGTTCTTTCAGAACATATCATATACGGTCTGGTTAGTTACTGTGGAAATACAGCTGTTTAAATATTTTACACATCCTCCAGTGTGTTAGGGTTACAGATAGTCCTCAATTTATGAACACAATTGTGGCTGGAATCTTGGTCGATGAACAAAATAGGCTGTTAAGCAAGATGCCCACGTAAGTGCGTCACTCAACGACTGCAATCCCAGCATTCCTGGTTGCAGTCATTCAGTGATCTGGGTTGTTAAATGAAGCAAAAGAACTGCCTGCTAAATTCAACTCCCCTGGAAAGAAACTATTCTAGTGGGGCGCAGGAATGCAGCTCGGATCTTCAGGGTCTGAGCTCTGTTTCTGCACCCAGTCGAAGAAATTTGGCTCCCCTTAGTGTGCAGAAAGGAACTGCTCTAGCGGGCCGTAGAAACAGAGCTGACATCTTCAGGATTGGAGCTCCTTTTCTCCACCCCACCAAAGGAGTTCAACTCCCCTTGGCAGGCAGCTATTTCAGCTGTTTGCTCCTAGAGGCAAGAGAGAGTCCTCTCAGCAGGCAGCAGGAACTTGTAACCTTTCCTGTTGGCTTCCCCACTGACTTTCTGGGGAAGCCAACTGAGAAGATTATGAAGGGACATCACGGGGTGCCTGGCAACCAGTCATAAATGCAAACAGTTTTCCAAGCACCCAGAATGTTATCATGTAACCGTAGAAATGGGGGAGGGGGCAACGTGATGCTTTACAACGGCTTTGGGGGTGGTGGTAAAACACCCCTGTTAGAGGTTATTGTAACCTCAAACAGTTATTAAATAACCAGTCATAAGTTGAGGACCAGTCATATAACTTTTATTGGTTTGATTGAATTTGAATTAGTGATGACTTCAGCCTATCAGGTTGGCATTAAGTGGAGGAAGGGATGGTTTCAGTGGTGATATTCTTCTGGTTCGCCCTGGCTCCACCCACCCTCTGCACATGCACAGAACTGGCACATGCGCTCACATCCCTGAACTGATAGCGAAAGTAAGTGAATACCACTACTGGATGGTTTGCCTTAGTTCTGTTGCCCTATCTTTTAGATCACAGCCTTTTTGAACTTTTGCAAAAACATGATGGATTTCCATGAATGCAAGGGGGAGGTCAATTCAAATAATGCCAATATTCTGTCACTAGAGCTTTGCCTTTTGATCAGGGATTACAGATATATTTCTTTTTTTAACTAACAGGTTCCCTGGCCTGAAAAGGTTTACAGTCCCCAATCTAGATGAATGCAGCCAATAGAATTGGCAGAAATGGTTAACTGGTGATTTATGGCAAGCTATTTCTAGCTGATGAATAGCTCTAGCTTAATAATGATGGATTACCATTATATTAGCATAATATGGCTGAATGAATGATAATTAAAAACCACTAAGCTGATAGTAAAATGAAAATTGACCACTCTCGTGTTCAGAATGTCAAGTTGCTGTAACTCACATTTTTTTCAGCCATTCAATTTTCCTTTCCTTTCTTCTTTTTACCATGTTCCGTTTCCTCTGCTTAGGAGAATGATGGAATTTCTGTATTTTGGTATTGCCTTTCGTTGTTAAAGAGTCCACACCCTTCCAATACTGAAATATATTGTTGAAAACCGTTTCACATTTATCAGAATTTTTAAAAATCACTTGTCAAGGCTAAATACCTTTCAGACAACTGCTGTTATGCCCCAGGTCCCCTCTCTCTGCCAATATGCTCCGGGTTTTTTTTAGGGCTCAACTTGTTGATACTTGCAGAGACTGAGAAAATCTGGAGCTTGGCAATGGCTACGTTTGAAGAGTCTGCTATGTTAAAAAGGCAGGTTGCTAAATTGACATTGATATTCTCCCTTCCATTCTACATTGGGCTTCTTATTAGGTTGGCAACTCTTAACGCTGCTGTGACTCAGTTGGTTGAAATGGGCATTGCACAAATAAAAGGAAGTATGTTAGAGGTAAAGGTATCCCCTTTCCAGTTGTGTCGGATTCTAAGGGGCGGTGCTCATCTCTGTTTCTTAGCCAAGCGAGCCAGTGTTGTCCGAAGACATTTCTGTGGTCATGTGGCCAGCATGACTAGACGCCGAGGTGCACAGAACGCTGTTACTTTCCCACCAAAGTGGTACCTATTTATCTACTTGCATTGGCACGCTTTCTTTTTTAGTAAAAAGTTTTTTATTTTTATATACACAAACATACAATACATAATTAATCCATCAGTGCATCATCTGCGTGCATCTTTTGTGTCTTCTCCCTTTTCCCACTTTATTTCTTATGTCTTAATATTTATATATGTCTCTTTTCCAACCAATCATAAAATTGCCCCTATATCTGAAAATATTCAGAGTCCTCTCTTTCTTTAACTATCAAGGTCAATCTATTCATTACTGCACAATCCAATGTTTTCTTAATTATTTCTTCCTCCTTAGAGATTTCCTCTGCGCAAATACTATCCTCACTGCTGTTATCACATGTACAATCAAATATATATTTTCCTTACTAAATTTTTCTGGTACGATACCCAATAGGAACAGTTCAGGTTTTAAATCTATATATTGCTATGTCATTTCTTCTAACCATGTTTTAATTTTCATCCAATAATTTATTGCTTCTGGGCATATGATAATAAGATCCAGGTAACTGGTGACATTTCCAGCATTTTGCAGATTTATCTTTAAACATTTTTACCAATTTTTCAGGTGACATATGCCATCTATAAAACATTTTATATTGGTTTTCCTTATATGCTGTGGACATTGTTAATTTGTAATTCCTTTCCTATGACTGCTGGCATTGGCACGCTTTCAAACTAGGTGGGCAGGAGCTGGAGCGTGTAATGGGAGCTCATGCCATTCCAAGGCACTTGGGTCTCAAACCCGGACTGTCAGCTTTCCGCTGAGCCGTTTATACTAAGGTTTAACTAGATGTTTGTGGTTGATTGGAATTTGTTGGTTGGGATTTTTAGAAATTTTGACAAAATTTGCCTGTAAAATAAAATCCCCTTTTGGGATTCAGCTACCCTATGGAGATGCATTTTATTTAACTTTTTAGCTTAATATGCAAAAGCAGCCACAACTGAAGAGAAAAAAAAAGGAGAAGGCTATGATAGCTAATTATATTTCTTTTCAGAAACACCTGAAGCAAAATTGTAGGAAGTGACAAGAACTTTTCTATTTCGGTTCAGGGTTCTCTGACATAAAACTTCTAAAAATACCCCTACATTCTGAGTTGATAGCATAATGCAGCCTTTTTGGTACAAGTAGTCCTCAATTTACAGCCATAACTGAGTCCAAAATTTCCATTGCTAAGTGAGTTTTACCCCATTTTTGACCTTTCTTGTCAAAGTTGTTAAGTGAATCACTGCAGTTGTTAAGTTAGTAACATGGTTGCTAAGTGAATCTGGCTTTTCCGTTGACTTTGCTTATCAGAAGGTCACAAAAGGTAACGTGACCCTGGGACAAT